>BGPR01002448.1:136695-158906 GCA_013235015.1 Araneus ventricosus | reverse complement strand
GAGGGTTACTACGCTCCTACAATGTTGTTTTGGGCCGCTTTGGCCTGCTCTTGACCGGAGGGTTCCAGGTACGAACTTTCCACTTTTCCACCGAAGAACCGCCGTGTAAGCGGGTTTGGTGCACGTTAAATTCGGCGGAGCCAAATGTCGTTCCGTTGGTGTGGTGCGGAAGTTTGGAGAGGGAGGGGTGCCAGATCCTGTGTCGTTCCTCATCATCTGACCCTTGTGTCGCTGCAAAACGGGACGTCAATATAACTAAACTACAATGTTATTTCAATTTTTTTCAAAGTATTCTTTGTAATATTTTTTATACGCTCCTCAAAGATGCTTCCTAAAATATTATTATGAACTTGATTGTTAATATTTCTGCTACTCACATCAGCTAATCTTTTATAATGAATCATAATACAAAAAATTTCTTTGCAATGCAGTGAGTGCTACTGGCTGCGAATGAATTTTTCAAAATTACGGATCATAAAAAAATATTTGACAAAGAAATGAGTTATGTGATATAAAAAAAATTGAAATTGTTTTCTGTAGAACAGAAATTATTAGAGGAAACTGATTTAACGACGATTTTCTGAAAGAGATGAAAAAAAAAGTAACTTTCTAGTCTTTGCAATGTTCATCTTACTAATTAAATCTAGGCAAAAATTATCTTATTTTAGCTCTATCGGTCATTTCAATTTTCTTCTTAAATAGGTAAACAAAAGTGTCCATAAAGCAAAGGATGTCTCCACAAAACGCTTTTGACGTGAAAACGTCTTTCGGATAGTTACAGTGATAATCGGTCGAAATTTCTTATGTGACAAAATACCGTCAGAATTGAATCGCTAATAACTACGAGACTAATAATGCGGAAAGAATGGTTGACCCCACAACGGATAGATCACATCTGTAAGAGTTTGTCGCATAGTATTTGTTTTGCCTATGACGCCATCGTACCAGTGTAGGCGCATGCGCATAATTGTTATGAATTAGCTTTATGTAGGGGAGAGTGGGGCACCTTGAACCATCGGCATTTATTCTTTTATTTTTATTTTCTCACACTAGATATTACCACAGTACTATCAACTAGTACTAAATATATGATTCATGCAAAGCATTGTTTATTTCCCTTGCTTGATGCCATTGTAGAAAGTTGTGTTTAAAATCCACATATGAGAGTAAAGTATTCCAGGTAAGATAACAGTTTATTTTCACTCTGATGAATGTGCTTTTAATTAGTTTCTTTTACTGAACAGATTGTAATGTTCCAGATGATGATTTGTATCATAGTTTTAAATGTAAGTGTTGCACCATAACTCTGTCAAAGTAAATATTTTAAGATGGCAGCCAACGGGGCACATTGAACCACAAGAAACGGGGCAGTTAGAACCTATGTTCAACCTGCCCCATTAGTAAAGTAATGTTTTGTTTAATGTATGGAAGAGAATAATATATATATATTTATTTGATTTATGAATTTTACATTTCAAGACAGACATATATATAGCCTATTTGATTTAAATATGAAATAAAAACAATAATAGTGAATTGAAATATAAGAACATTAAATTTTAAGTCAGTTTAATTTAGATAAATTTAAATTTTTAATTTAAATATCAAACCAAAATATCAAATGATTTAAAAATCAAGCATCATTTAAATAATGGTGTAAATTAAATCAAAAATGAAAGAAAAAAAAATGCTCAAATAAATATGATGTTTACACAAAGTTTAAAAATGTTATTAATTTTTCATTATTAAATGTGTAAGTGTAGGATAGTGTTTTAGTTAGAATAAAAAATAATAAACCATTTTTTCGTCATTAACTTTGCTTGTATTGATACAAGGTCCTTTTATATTAATTATTCAAGAATAAATAACTTCGGATTCTAAACAGAAAAACCTTTATTATGTTGGAAAAATAATTAATCTAACAAGAGAAGATAACGAAGTTGATATATATGAAGTTGATTTTTACAGACAATATAAACTGACTGGAAAATCTTTTAAACCAGACGTAGAAGATAAAAGATACATAAGCAGAAATAACATTGTGATGTGCCTTCGGAAACCAACGACAACTGCTTCCACTAAGAGGGTTCGATCGATGTTGCATTTCAGTGTCTACATTAAAAATAATAATTGTCAGAATATGTGTTCCTAAGTGTCCAATGTCAATTCTAAGTGGTCAGTGAAAAGGCATTTATCACTTTCGTTAGTTTGTAGTGATATTTCACATGGGTTTAACCTTCCCCTCCTGGAGGTTCAAACTACCCCACCCAAAGGCGCACATTGAACCATTTCATATAATATTTTTAAAGTTAGTTTTCTCTATTGTCTTGATGCAGTAATTAATTGTATTTCTGGCTTTCATTTACTGATATAATGAAGTTTTTTTTAGAACATAAAATTTTTCATATTTTACATTAGCTTTGAATGCACATGCAATAATATCTAAAATCTGTTCAAGGTGCCCCACTCTCCCCTACGGGTATAAATAAGTGTAGCGTGGAAACGCGTTTAGCTAGGTGGTTGATTCTGGTGTCATTTTAAAGAGCTTTAGGAGTAATACTAGGACACAAAGTGAGACAAAAATATTCATCAGAATATAAGTAAAAATTGGTATTAAATTGAAACTTTCAAACTCCGCATGTTTTTTCATTATAACGTGCAGAGTTTTTTTTTTTCGAATTGCACGAAACTTGCAGAATACTTGACAATACGCAAAAGAAAAATTGCATTAAAATTTGAATATTACGGGAAATAAGAGAATTTGTAGTAAATAATGTTTTACTGCGCTTACTCACGGCGGCTCGCCTACCCGAAAGGGTGTAAGGCCGCTGCAGAGAGAACAAACGCGCCAGCATTTATTCTCAATTTCAAAAAGCCTAAAATCAACGCCAACATGGGCGGAATTTGTTTACAAGATGTATATAGTTTTTTAGAGACAAACAAAAAAATAATATATGAAAATTACAAATTATCTCATGCTATAGCCAAGAACCAAGACTCGAAACAGTGCAGTTAAAAACAATAACAAAAGAAACACACAGAATATATGTCCAAAACCCTGTGGGGCAATTCATCCTCTGCTTATCTGTTTACATAGTGACAAAGGAAAAACAAAATAACGTAAATCTTTAAATAATAAGTAAGGTGTCATAAAGGGCCAAAACCATCAGAGATCAGGTCCAAACATATTATAACATATCAAATGAAGTAAATACAAATTCCATTAATAAATACTACGAATACAAAAATTTGTACAATACCGTAATAATGATTTAAAAAAAGGGGCGGGGGATTCACCCCCCCCCCTTCTGCAGCTTTAATTTCATCACAAATGCTTTTTGAAATATTACAAATATTTTTGAGTTTAATTAACGAATGAGTATTTTTCAGAACTAAATAAAAACAAAATGGTTAATTAACAGTAGTGGGCCGGACCAGGTGAAAAGATTTAGTGCGGACACAATCAAATGCGGTCTGCATCCCCCCGCAGATGTAGAACTATTTAATTTGTGAAAACATTTTAAGTTATAAGAGAAGGGACTATGCCCAGAGACAAAAAATAATAATGTTCTATGAGTTAATAGGTTAAAATTAACTTTGGGAACACACTCCCGGACCATGACTCCAAGTAAAATGTTTGGAGAGATACGACAAACGGTGAATTTTTTTTTTGCGCCATACATGGGTTGAATTTTTTATACGCCATACACAGGATGTAAGGCCGCTGGCATAAAAACCGCTGCAGAGAGAACCAACGCGCCAGCATTTATTTCATTTCGCATTAGTGCTTTCGGGTCAAAATATTTATGTTGTTTTGTCCCAAGCACTGACAATAATTTAAGCCGAGTTGAAACGGACTGGATCAGACATAAAATAGTCAAATCAAACTACAGTCAAATCTGTTTTTATTTTTTTAAAGCGAGCTTTGTTCTCTCTAAGCTTAAGCGAAATCAGAAATATTATGCCGAAAAAAGTTGATGACCACAAATTGTACAATACACAATACGCTCGGTTACTTTTCTCAGTTCAGCAAAGTGTTTTTCTTTTCGCAACTTGATTTTTTCAAACACGATCCAAATTCGCTCCACGAACATCCCATTCAAACATTACCACCGAAACACTCGCTTAACTACACAATGCAACTCTTTCAGCTGCACAATCAACTCTTGAGCGGGGATGAACAAAACCAACAGCATGTGGATGTGTTCCATTATTCTTAAGCAGCACTTAAACACAGAGTAGAATAAATTTAGAAACGCACTTTTTGAGAGATCCCAAATAATATCAAAGCATGACAGGAATGCAGCGAGAAGATGCTTTTTCGCAGAATAAATGCTTCATAAGCATTCTTATTTTTGAAGCCAAAATTCGGCAGCGAGGGTTAAGAGTCCGAAAAAAGTGCGATAGAAATCAAAGTAAAGAATAGAAATATCTTAAGTTTTATTTCAACTGTGCTCATTTGGCTTTGAAACGCATTCTTTCACTTCCTGTTTCAATGGAGCCCGGGGAAGGCGGCATGAAAACACCAGTTCATCTCGACGCAGAAAGATGGTGCGTAAAGGTGGGTTTACACGAGGCCAGTATTGTCCGACAATGGCATGTAGTTGTCCAGTCGGGACTTGTCATTGTCCGTTCTTTCTGCGCACGCGCATGACCTTATAGCGAGACAATATTGGCCTCGTGTAAATCCTGCCTAATACCAATAATAACATGGTATCATCATTTAGCATCAGCGTGGCAAGATTGTGGCAAGTATCATTTTAACACTAGCAGTACGCGCACGGCGTTGCCCGTGGAATCAGGACTTCAAAAAAGTGCCCACAATGGCACGAAAAAGTTTTGAAAACAAAAAATACACATTATTGATATTCCGCTTATTTTTCTTTGCGAATGACATCACCTGCCGCGAAGAAGGTCACGTTGCAACAATGCATTGTGGGATGGTCCGGAGAAGATCTCGCTGTTAAACCTCGCTACGAAAAAACTGTTTGAACGATCAGGAAAAAATTAGTTTTTAAAAAACGAAAAAAGATATTTTAATAGTTCTTGTTTTAAATCCGACATAAACGTTCCATTTGCAGGCTGAAAAATAATGAAATTTATAGAGATGTTAGAACGTCATAATTTAAAGAAATGCTTATTAAAAATTACCATAAAAATCACTATTTTTCAAATTTTTTTCAAAATTCAGTAAATTACGTTAGAAATTCAAAATTAACTTCATTAGAACGGAAATCGCGTGCTCTTTCCGATGGTGCATCTATTTTTGTCTTACAGTTATCCGAAACCATGCTATTGAGAAATTAGTGCGAAAAATCACCCAAAACAACAAAAAACATTAAATAAAAAATTTTCTAGATCAAATTTTAAAATTGCGGCTTCGAGGTGCATTGAGTCACCATTAAGACTACCTGTGTGCCAAATTTCAAGCTTGTAAGTGCGATAGATTCGTCTGGACATCGCACGCAGACACGCACACACACAAACATTGCCTTTTATAAGTATAGATACGTTTGAGCCGCCATTTTTAAGTAGTCACTAACGGTTTGTAAATATGAAAAGACCAGAGAAAATGCTTCATAGCTGCAGTTATCTATTATACAAGTTTTAGAGTATGATCACAACGTTATTATTCCTATTTCGATAGAATTTCTATTTTTTTACTTTCTCGTATACGAAGTATACAAAGAGAAAGTATTGTAATCGTCAAAAAATTCGAACTCGAGATTTTGACGGATCTCCACGTTTTAGACCTCCCCGAGTTCGAAAAACACAATTCTGGAATTATGTCTGTGTGTCTGTCTGTGAACACGATAACTCGAAAACTATTAGAGCTACGGGGATAAAATTTGGTATGCGGTCTTTAAACATAATTTGTAGGTTTCTAACAAATTTTGGACAAAATCCGTCCACGGGAAGTCTGTCTGTCTGTATGTCCGAAGTCATGCGAACACTATAACTCAAAAGCTTAAATAGCTAGATGAATAAAGTTTGGTACACAGTTTTATCGTCATAAATGTAGGTCCGTATAAAATTTTGGGCCAAATCCGTCAAAGGGTTGACTGTCTGTCGGTCTGTATAATCGCATCTCCAACGAATCCGCTGTCTCCATGCGCATGCGTACATAACGCAATCTTCTGTGCACGATATTTATTGACTCCTGCTTGGCGCTTTTGTTTTCCTCCGATTCTCCATGCGCACGCGTACTTGGTAGCAATCTGTGCACGCGGAACGATTGTCCTTGAGCCAAGATAGAGTAGAAATCGGAACGCATTTCTTTGAATTTGATTTTTTACCTAAATATTTTCTAATAGTCATTGGATCTTTTTTTTTTATCCACGCGGGGGGAGGGGAAACAGCACCTTTTTCGAGAAGTATATGAGAAAGTTTAGGGGAGAACACTCCCGCTGGTTTTTAATAGTCACCAACACCTCTTGCAACTGCTCAAAGGAAATCGAGCAGAACCACAATCCCGATGCAGTTCATCGGAGAGGAAATCGCGTCACCCGAATTCCTCGCCTCTGAAAAATCGGACATCCGAAAAGATGGAGGCTACTCAAACTTTTATGCACTTGATGCACATTTTTTAGAAAAACGAGCACTTGTTCCGGTCAGCGTCGTTGAGCAAGCTCAGCCGCAACCAGGGAGAAATTCCTTTTCGGAGCCGGGCGTTATTTATGAGCGCGGCTTCCGCCTCGCCTTTGTCTGATTGTCTTCCCTGGGAAACGTTTGTCACATCAAGTCTATGGGCCTTCCGCTTCGTTTGGCCAACGGGAATAATGAAGTTGCGACCTCTCCGACACCATTTAACAGGTGTTTAAAACACGAAAGGGAGCGGTTTTCGACCTTTCAGTTGGTGGTACAGAATTTTCCACATCAGTCTCCATCGCCCCCTCAACCCATCCTCCTAATGGCTGTTGTTGAGTTTAGTCATCTCTCCAATGAATTTTGGAGCTTTAAATAATTCAAGTTAAAGTGCAATGTCAATTACTTTATGTGAAATATTTTTTTTCTAAATTAAACACAAGAATTTTTGTTTTTGATCTATTCTTATCCGGTGTTATGAATTTCTTTTGACAAATGATCAGAGAACCTTAATTTATTTTTCCATAAATTATCTTGAATCTAATTATTCAGACTTTCATTTAAAGCGCTTAAAATCCCCCAATTTTAAAAATCTTTTAAACTGATGTTCACAAATCCAGTCCTTGAGGTTCAAAAGACTTGGCTGGCACGATACTGCAAAATTTCGGGAAGTTATTATTTCAGCACATTTCCATTTGTTCAAAAGGCTCATACATTGACTGATTACGACAAACGAAGCGGGTACATAGCAAAATGCATTACAGATTTTAAAACAAAAAATCGTTTTTTATGTTTGCAAAACGAAAAATGTCCGCTCTCAGTATATCAAGAAATTAGAATCGCCAGAGTTTAGTAATTCGATTTTCTGCCAGGCACGATACTAACTTCATTTACTAAAGAAATAGCTCACGCTTCTTTATAATTTAACATTTTTAAGAATGTCTATATAAGTCCAGAAACAAAAAGCTTTCTCCTCAGCCGGAAATTAATAGAAAACTTTTACAGTCTGAAAAGATATCATGACCTGCAGAAATTGTGACCAACGAGACTAAAATCGAAATTGAGACGAACCAGAAAACTAGCCTTAAAAAAACCAGAGCACCCTCTATAAACGGTCACGGACACTTCTGCGACTCGTATATTTATGTAAATGACGTGAGTTTTACAAGTAAATCTATATTAAATAACTTATCAGCTTTAACTTCTTACATTCCGAAAAGTTAAAAGTTATAATTAGATGCATAATTATTCACTGATTAACAAGAAGCTCGTATTATGTTTGTCTAACTTCATTTTTCTTAAAAAATTATTCTACAAAGTCTCACAACTTTGTAGGTAGTTTTTTTAACCGTCAAAACGCTGCACCGTCGAGTGCAAAGGGTTAATAATTGTGGTGCCAGACTGACGGCAGCTCCCGTCATTCCCGCCAATTGTGTGGCGCCTCTAGCGGATCTAAGCAGAACTGAGTAGTTGACGCTCTGACATCAAGACGGGATGCAGAAAAATGACGCTTGCTTCAATAGACGATGGTAGCAACGAGAATGTGTGCGGCCCTGCAGTTACAATCTATTTGTGTTGTTCATCTGTACATATTTAATCATTTCATCTGTATTGGTCATCTCACTGTCATTTTAATCCATCATTAAATCTTTTCATTTAAAGAAGTTGTTTTCAGTCGGCCATCCCTGACGCCCACATAATTATAATATTACCTAACCAATAAATATAATATTAATAGTAATACCTTCGTAACAACTATCAATTACAGTGGCTTCATCCGAGGCAAGGGGAGGAGAAATTCAGAGAAGTTGGGCTGAAAAAAATTCATTGACATGTTTCGAAACATGGCATTCAATTAATGATTAAATTACAAATTGCGATTATTAAACTGAGACAATAGTGCGATGAGCGAGTGATTTCGCATCCGAGTCCGCCTCGCGTGCTGCAGAGACCTTGTGGACGGATTTCGGGCCTCTGACCTCTCCCCGCCCAGCATTTTCCAGAAGCCCGCAGTGACCGGTGCGCAGGACGGCGTGAAAGGCATTGTTCTGGAGGAGCCTCGCGAAATGTGCCACTGGGCCGGCCAGAAAAAGGTTGCGCGCATCTTCCCCTCCATACGACACGCCGGAATTCGATGCCTCGGCCTTGGTGGCGCGCGGTACCACTGCCCACACCTGCCAACGGGGTGGACAGGACCACAAGTGCCCCTTTCGACGTGGACACGACATTATTTGCGGGCAACGTAAAGAAAGGAAGCAGAGAGATGGATTCCGCGCATGACGAAATGATCCGACTCTTCTATCCGCACACACAATGATGTCACGAGCAATAATTTGAACAATAGCCGTGGATATTTCAATAGCTTTCGGGTCCCTAAACTATTCTAAATATATTGCACTTTCCCATTTATTGTCATTTTATTCTCCATTCTTTTGATAGCAGTCATGTGCATTGCTCCATCTTTCACTTGGCGAGATTATCATGCCATGTTGACATGCACAATGTCTCCTCACTTCTGTTGAAAGATGCGTTTTAGAAGAGAGGTAAACAAAAACTGCTTTCTCCAGGGTAAACTTCTGAAAGAAGTACACGAGAGAAAACAGAAAGCGGTAATCTTCTGTTCAGACCCTCGGCAAATGAATTATGAGGCACAGAAGAAAATCATCCAAAATTTCGTGACAACATAGCAGAGAATACTGCTCGAAACAGCGAATGTGCTTCCGTATCAGAGGAGTGAGCGAGTCTAGCACGCCTAATCGTCGAGGGGCGATTCAAGAACGGCACCACTCAGAGACAATCTGTTAACACTGCAATGGGTTGAAGCATCCCAATAAGAGGCAGATAGCACATTCAAAGTCGCGAAAGGCGCCGACATGTTTAAATGGGTCATTCTCATGAAAAAGGTACAAATAGCTAAAAAAAAAATTTACTTTGCAAAAGTATGGAAATAATCTTAAAAACTGCACGGATGTTTCCATTTAAGCTTAATAAATAACCTTATATTAGCGGTCAAGTTTTCTATTTTATTTTATTTTTTTAGTTTACGAAGGAGACATGATAGTCAACGAAACTTTTACATTTGAAACGGAAGCATAATTGACTAATTATTGGGCAGATTTGGTACAGGTTTATTTCTTATAATTAAACAATAAAATTAGTTATTAAAAACCAGAGCAAGAAAACTTGACATTTTAAAATAAATAGCACTTTTTAAATAATGGCACTGACTATACATTAGTTAAATAACATTTACAAACAATTTCAAATAAATGAAAGACCACATTTTGCAGGAAAGTAATCAATTATATACCAGATTAAGGAATATCATATATTTATTTATTAATAATCAATCTAGTAAGTCTCGTATTAAGTTTTTTCTACTACTCTCTTCTCTTCTGAATTTGAGCATCTGACTACTTTGTCTTTTTATTTTTTAATATTCCCATTTTTTTCTATATGAATTGTTTACTTTAATTCTTTTCGAGAAAATAATTTCAATTTTAATTTTTTTAAAAATACAAAAGAAAATCACTAAATTTCATAAAAAAATATCTACCAAAGAACTTTTAATTGATATTATTTTAATTTATATAACTGTATCATAATTTTTGAGATTTTGTCTCTTTCATTGACAATGTCCTCCTCTCTGTAGAGATGCCGTGCCCAAGGAGGAGTCAAAAACTGAGTTTAGAATTTTTAAGTTCTTCGGTTTTTACGTGGCTACAGTGGTACACTTATTTTTATTAAATTCGATATTAAACCTATCAAAATTTTAATTATGTGTGAGAAATTCTTCTTAACTTATTTATGATGTCCACGCTGAGAACTTTACCAAGTTCTAAATGGAACAAATAAGATGGAATATATTCAATAATGTCTCAATATAAAGAAATTTTTCCTTAAAGAACAAATAGACTGCCACTATTATGAACGCTTTCACGATGATTTGACGTGAGATGCCATTGATAATATTTTTTTTAAAGTTATTTTCTTTGTCCACGGAGGGAGAGGTATTTGACTGGGGACAAAGTGTAAAAATTAATTACTAAGTCAAAATAATTAAAAAAATGTTATGTTAGACCTTAACTATAGACTTTAAACTAGTTAATACTGAAAAAAAATACGATTTTTTAAAAAATTGCTCGAGTGTCAGTAAATATTATTTTGAATTCCATTTGTAGGGACGTCCACGGAGGGGACTTTTGTGTTATATTCATCGAGAAATGAGAGTTAAATAGTAAAACTATTTTAGTAGAAACCTATTGAATAGCTTTCTTAAAACTTAAATTATACATATGAACAAAAATATTAGGGCATTTGCTGCTAATTTTTATCAACCCGGGACTGTAAAAAGCACCTTTTCGTGAGAATGACTCAAATGTATAAAGAGATTCCATCAAACTTCATTATTTTTAAAAATTAGGAATGAAAAAAAAACTGTCATGCCTATCATTTAAAAGTAAATTGAAGAGATGACCTGATGATGCAGTGGCGTAGCGAGGGTAAGTGGCGGCCGGGTCATATTATGATTTTTTCGCCCCCCCCCCTCGGTCGTCATCAGTGACTTAGTTTGTGCAAACGACACCAGGGGCGTGGTATTTTTCCGCCCCTCATCGTATTTCACTTTAGGAAGTGAAATAAGTCACCATGGCCAGTGGCGCAGCGAGAGTGAATGGGGTGCGAAAAATATGATTTTTTTTTTATCCCAGTCGTCATCGGTGGCGTAGCGAGGGTAAGTGGCGCCAGGAGAACTTCACGCCTCCTCATCATATTTTGCTTTAAATATGGTATAAATGTTTTGACTCCATGGCGCCCGGGGTATCACTATTCCCCCTGCTCGTTACGCCACTGTGATGATGATTACTATTTACGCAATTGGGATTGAATTCCCGTCCATCATAACATAGAAAGAAACATTCCCAGTTCAGACTCAAATCACGCGAAAAATCGAATGACGCAACTTGAATCTTCTTTTTTAAAGTCATAAACCGCTGTCAATGGTCACTAACACGAACATTTCTCTGTTTTCCTCACCTTTAGCAACAGACTGGAAGAGCGCAATCAAAATAATTCGAGTGCATACAACAGAACTATATTTTTCATTAAAATCAAACGTTGGACAAGTATCTATCTTAAAAGTGGTTTTTCCTGTGAAGAGTCGGATTCTTCACTTTTTGTAACATTACTAAAAGCATTTTACATACTTTTTGTAACATTTGCGGGTGAAATTCGCAAATTTTAAAATTTCCCACTTAAAGCAAACAAACTAAAAGCCGAGGAACAGAAAATAATACCTTTTCGACGTGAACAAAAGACGCGCAAAGATTTCTGAATTCAAATCTACATTCTAAAAATCTCCGCGATCGGCGTTTGTTAGTAAATAGAAAATATTGCCAACACATTCTCTAAACAAACAAACAAAAAGCTGCTTGAGTCCAAAATGGAGGAACATAAAGAGCATTTTAACTTTTCGCGATAGACATGTATCGAAAAGAGACTGTTAATGAACAATCTATTCAAAATCGTGCTCGATGCATGCGGAGAAACTATGGAATTTCTTTTTGAACACGCCGGCCGCAGGGGAGGGGCTAAGAACGCTAAATTATTCCGTAGCCTTGCTCGCGGAATTTATCGCCGACGTAGTGACCAGAGAGACCTTCGCTCGCAAAGGACAGGCGCCCTATAAACACCTCTGTGCCGCAGCCTACATCACATGCCCACGCCGAGCTCTGAGTTGTGGGATGAATATATGAATATCGTTTCACTCACGCGCCGCGATATCGATATTTTCTGTCACGCTTCCCCTTTCGCAGCATTCAACGAGCGATTCAGATGACGCGCATTAGAGCGTTCGAATCGAAATCAATATTCCATTTTCAACACTCAAAATTAAGTACAATTTACTAACGACTAAAGTGATCGGACATTCGACGTCAGCCGGAACAACGCCGGCTCGGAAAAATTGTCCGAGACTTCAACCAAATTGCCGTATTTTTTCGATAAATAAATAAATTCACCATAAAAAAAATTTCAGGCATTTAATTTTAAACAATAAGATTCTGAAGAAATTTCCTTCACAACTTTTACTATCGTTAGAATACGTACATTCTTTTTCACTGAATCGAGGCAATTCAGTTTCACAAACCTTTGAAAATGATTCACTTTCGTTTTGTGTAGGCTCGTGTCCATGGTGAAATGACCGCATTCGTCGGGACAGATCGGTCTTCACTGTCTGTCGCACTCTGGCCCACACAAAGCGCCCAGCAAATCTGGTCATTTAGGCCATAATTGACATTTGCAAATGCAGACAGACGCATGTCTCGCGAAGGCCACACAGTGGAGATGCCCCGAGATCGGTCTTATTCGAAAGAACGAGAGAATATCATTTACGACAGAGTTTTTGAAATCTTTCTATTCGTGAACTGTTTTCGACACACAAACAAAAAACCAGCGGGAGTGTTCTCCCCTAAACTTTCTCGTATACTTCTCGAAAAAGGTGCTGTTTTCCCTCCCCCCGCGTGGATAAAAAAATTCGAACCTATTGTAACCCAGGATCCAATGACTATCATAAAATATTTAGGTAAAAAATCAAATTCGAAGAGATGCGTTCCGATTAAATGCGTACCGATTTCTACTCTTTCTTCGCTCAAGGGCAATCCTTCCGCGTGCACAGATTGCTACCAAGTACGCATGCGCATGGAGAATCGGATGAAAAAAGAGCCAAGCAGGAGTCAATAAATATAGTGCACAGAAGATTGCGTCCAATACGCATGCGTGTGGAGATCGCGGACGCGTTGGAGATGCGCTTATACAGACCGACAGACAGTCAACCCGTCCACGGATTTGGCCCAAAATTTTATACGGACCTACAATCATGACGATAAAACTGTGTACGAAATTTTATCCATCTAGCTATTCAAGTTTTTGAATTATAGCGTTCGCATGACCGCGGACAGACAGACTTCCCGCTGACGGATTTTGTCCAAAATTTGATAGAAACCTACAAATTATGTTTAAAGACTACATACCAAATTTCATCCCTTTATCTCTAATAGTTTCCGAGTTATCGTGTTCACAGACAGACATAACTCCCAAATTGTGTTTTTCGGACTCATGGAGGTCTAAAACGTGGAGATCCGTCAAAATCTCGAGTTCGAATTTTTTGACGATTGCAATACTTTCTCTTCGTATACGAGAAAGTAATAAATAAGTGAACAAAATGCGCGATGCCACCCAACGTCCAAAACATATTTATTTACACTTAGGGCGACAAAAATGAAGCCAGGGAATAATAAAATTATTCATCCATGTGAGAAATTTTAAATCTCAGTCAGTTTTTGATTTATTTTACTTGTGTGGTTGATTCCATCAGGGACCGGAGCCGACCTGATTTGTAATTTAGAAGAGATCAATGCAGAAAGATGCCGAACCTTTCAGCCATTGTGAGAGCAACGCAGATGTTTGATTTATCTGGACAGAAACATCATGTCTCAAAAATTTCACTTAAGCTGCCTTTTTCAGTGTCTCATAATGTCACACGATATTCAAAATACACTAATTCAAACAGCAGAATCATCTGAATAAGATAAAGTCTTTTATTCTTATCCTTTCCATCACAAGACCACTCAGATTTGATAAACCTTCGTATCAATGGACTGGTAATCATCAAAATCTATTTTTGGCATTTTATAATGATATCTGCGTTTTCGAACCCGAGAAACATTCATTTTACGCAGAACTATTTGCAAGTTAAAAATAGCATATTTATACGTAAATTATCATAAATCAACAAGAGACTTTCTTTCTCGATTTAAAGTTACAAAATGGTATGGATTCTATAAAAAATTAGTAACGAAACAACATAGGAGCCGCCCTGCGTAATGAAATGCACCTTGACCAGCAGAAGTGAAGCACGCTGATAAATTTCACGTGAAAAAGACTCTTTCTAGCGTCCTCTTTACTCTTAATATCTACCAGTCCATGTCGCGTACTTCCTTCAAAAGTCTCGTGCCTTCCAGTAGAAGAAATCTCTCTCACCTCTAGACTGGGTAAAGAGTGTTATCCGCCTTCAGGAAAAATATTTCTTCTTAAATTATTGCTAAACTTCAGATAAAGTTGCAAATTTATCTTATATTTAACACAAGATTTAATAATCAAGTCAAATGTTTCTATCTCCACAATTACTATTTACCTTGTTATGTGTATAATACTACTTCATTCAAATGTAATTACATTCATTAAAGTACAGCTTGGAAATGAGCTCCAACACACCTGAAAACTAAGATCATCCCTTCCCCCCCCCCTGGAAGCGTAAAGAAATAAACCGGTTCGTTAACGTATGGAGGTTTCAGAGCTAACCCTTTGAGTACTGAATTATTTGAAGATTTTTATGCCCATGGGACGGATTTAATTTGTCGCTATATGGATTAATATGTAAAAGTAATACATTTGATTTGGAATATACTTATATTGGTGAGATAAATATATTTTTGAAACAGCATTTTAGTTACAAAATATAAATAAATATATAAATGAAACAAAATATAAATATTTATACAGAACAAGAACCAACTTAAAGTCTAATAATTTTGTACCGTGTGGTATTTTTCAAAGCATGTCGGTAAATACAAAGGCATTGTTTGCATTGCCAAGTGGTTTCTTTTCTCATTTTATGTTTATAACATACGCGACACCGTTTTGTAGGTTGTTTCTTTAATTCTGTTGCCGGAATATTCTCCGGAAAATGTGCCCAATTTTTCGCCTGCAAATGATGTGGCGCATCGCTACTTGTAGGATGCCCACGGATATTACAATTTGGCAGGACCACTTGCGCCAATAATTCTTCTGAAATTCAGATGACGAGTCTCACTCGTCCACCGTAACTTCGCCCAAGTAAGCAGATGACGAGTCTCACTCGTCAAATGTACCCAAAGGGTTAAAGTCGACAAGCCTATGCTTTGCCTATCCTGCACTAACACTGAACACACTACTCTAGCGTAGAAATGTTATTCGTCAGCGTAACAACGATTCAGCTCCACAGTTCAATTTCCTCCCATCGGGAAGTAAGAACTCCACTGTTGTTTTAAATACAGCCGATCAACTTTGGAGTCTCGGAAATGAATCTCAAGGACTCTGTCCACTTTCACTCTAGACCATCCACATTTTGCTTTGCTCTCAAAGGTTTGAAAACTATTTGAAGCAACTGGCTGGGTAGTTGCTATTGTAGCAACTACCCAGTACCCCCTACTATTGTAATTTGGTAGCTATCCACAAAAAAATAGAATCCAAACACTTAAGACACAAAAGCAACATAGCAAAGAAATAGAGCATACCTTCTAACAGGACTCGCCAAAAGTAAACACATACTAACGAAAATCGGACGATGAAGTTATCCTCCAGTTTACCCTTATCGCCCGCTATCCTGAGTTGAATCTGAAAGAACAAAATACCTCCAGATAAACAAGATAGCCGAGAAATGCACAGATGAAAACAAAGCATGAACAAATAATAAGAGATAGATTAAAACGAAACTGTGATGAAAGGTTTTCAGTTTTCGCGCAGAACGTCTTTCTTAAAACACAGCTATTTTTTTTTTTTTTAATGCTTACATTTCAATCTGAGAAAACTTTTGAAATTAAAACCAAAATGTCAAATGCACCGCCACAGCAAAGCGTAAGACTACGGGCAGTTAGATGACGTATTCACTTACCTTCATCATGTGGCTGTGACGTCAGGTTAATTCAATTCACTACGAAATGAGTACTGTTAAACGAATATCACGTTTTTAATAATTCATCACAGCTCACTGATAAACGTCTGCAGTTAAGTTTTAGAAGCAACATTTATATCTAACAACAAAGTATAATACAACCAATTAGCAATAGCTTTCTATTTTAAACTGTCTAGGTGCAATATTTAAGGAAATAAATGCTTGATCCACTTTTTGGGGACACCCAAAAAAGGCATACTTTTTCTTTCAACACTTTTTCGAACTAAATACAAGGTGCTCCATGCGTAGAATAAACCAAACGGACGCATACATGTTTTCTGGTAATTACGTAATATATATTTTTACAATTATTTTTCTTATAAGTTTTATTTTGCCTTTCTACAACATTTTAGATTTTTATGCTATTTGATTTTCCGTGTTCTTATGCATTCGACCCGTTTTTTGGCGCAGTGTTTGATTTATTTTTATCTTAAGTGTTGCATTTTTTTTTTTTAAATCTCAAGTGTGTATTTACGTTTTTAAACTCCTGGTGTGTTTTTTATTAGACTCGGTGTTTGCGTGTTTTGACTTTTTGACCCTTGCTTTTTGGAAATGAACTTTAAAATAAAAAATAAAAAAACGGCTTTTGGTGTCATAGTGTGTCTTAAAATTTTGTGATTATGTGTTTTCGTTCTTAATTATATAAACGTTTGAATAAGTTTTATGATTTTATGTATTCTCTGTGGTCTACTTTTTGCTTTCTAAGGCATTTTTTAAAAATTTTTTATTTATTCATTGTGACTTTTGTTCTTTGTGTGTTTGTCAGCACTCTGTAAATGGAGTTTTCTCTAGTGCGCTTTTCTTTAAATAAATAAACGATTAGTGGCTGTTTTCGAGTAAAATTTAAATTCACGCAATGGACGAGTAGCAATTTTAAAACAAAATAAGTAGCACTCGTGTACTAAATACGATATCAATCAGTTTTTTGTCGCTTTGTAACTACGGAAACAAAAAGACTATCATTCGATCTCTCGCCCTATCAGGAACAAGATCACAACCTGACTGACGCTCGTTTTCCTTAATTGCTGAGCTTCGGCAGCGTTTGAAGGACGAACTCCAACGCGCAAGACAAGTCATTTTCTTCCGAGGTGTATATTTAGATCCCGATGCGATGACGAGAGAGAACCGAAACCGTAGTGACCGACCTTCGCGAAGGTCTGCCGGAGTGACCCACCGACGGGCGGTCACATCCCACAGTTGCGGTTTGGCGTGCCCACGCTCCGCTCCTCGATGGAGATGGATGAATGCCTAATGAGGGAGGAACTCCGTCATCCACCGCTTTAGAATGTGCCTCGTCTCCTAACAAGACGCGCAATTTGCTGGATTCCGAAAGTGCGCCTGATTATATGATGGGATTATCACGAGCCAACATAATTAGAATAGGTACTTTTCCGTTAGTCGGGCGCAAGCGAAAAATTGCCAAATAAGGTAGAATTCCGCCAAATTTCTTACAACAACCATTCTCTTGGCGACTTGGCTCCTCGCGTTTGGTTCACAATTGGCGACATTTGCGCCCGGCTAACGGAAAAGTACCTTAGAATATTTAATTACCATCTAATGAAGGCTTGTCGAAACCCTCCAACAACGGGACACTTTTAATTAGGGATGGAACGAATATTCGGCAACTATTCGATATTTGACCCTTTTGGCAGGCCGAATACAAAACAGATATTCGGTTGAACATATTCCGCATGATAACGTTTTAAATGTGCTTTCAATTACACATTTAACAAAGAATATTACAGAATTTCATTTCAGAACATTTATTATCAAAAAATCTAACATTTAACCGATTTTAAGTTGCATAGTACATAAGTGTATTCAACAATATTGCCTATCATTTATAGAACTCTGTTCCATATGATTTCAAATAGATTACCAGCTTCAGAAAATAAACGGCCACTATATAATGTTTGGTGCTGCTGAAAGATATTTTCTTGCAAAATTTGAGAACCTTGGATATTTTTCCGCATTTTTCCCCAACTATTAAATGGACAGTCCATCCGACCTGTTAGAAGTTCTTTATCAAAATAGAAATAGACTTCTTGTAATTTTAATCGATCCGTTCAATTTTCTTCAGTGTTTGTCATTGCCATGTTCCGCAATGAAGACTCTTTTATTTCCTTGAAGAAATTGCAAAATGAAGAGGGTTTCTCATTTTTTATTATTGGAATTAAAGTATTTAAAATATTACAAATATACATAAAGGTATTAACATTTTTTTAAACATACAAATAATAAAAACTCAATTTTATTTAATCTTAAATTTTCTTCATTTAAAATTTGAAAAATATTTCGTTCACAAAATTTGTATATTGTAAATGAAATAATATTTTTTTAAATTTGGTATTCGGCTAAATTACCATTCGTCACGTCCCTGCTTTTAATCGCTATTCACATACAACGAATAAACTTCCGTAACGAACCAAAAAGTTATTTACATAGATGCAACAATCCAATAACAGAATATAATTCAATTATAATGTAATTCATTTAAATCAATCTATAGAAGCATGCCGCGGGAAATTCAGAAACGACAGACACAGTTTCTATGATGTGCGAGGTATTGGTTTGATATCTAGCTTGCTAGAGAGGAATACCGCAATTCGAGTTATAAAATCAAAAGAAAAACCATTTAGATGCTGTTAATAAAGTTAATTTGATGAAACTATGACTCCTATTAGGTGAGTTTTATGACAAAATTGGGTACATTATCAGAACGATAGATGATGACAATAATAAAGGACGAGGACAATAATGCAGGACGAGCTGTTTCGATGTTTAATTTGAAGAACATACTGGTGCTTTCGTTAAACTTAAATTTAAAAAGAAAATATTCAGTTGACTTGGTTTGACGTAATTCGCTCCTCATATTGACACTGCTAGTGATGACTAAATTTTGAAGTTAACGTCATTACACTTATCAAATGCTTTTCATGACGAATGACAAAAAAAAACAAAAAAAAGCGAAAGGCTGATAAATGGGTTCACATGGATTGGCATAATAAAAAGAAATTTTAGTGGAAAAAAACCTAATAGTATATATAGATTTATAGTTTGAAGATTAGGACAAAAGATATTGCCCAGGAAGATTGAAAATATAATTAACGAGATAAAAAAAAATAAAAATATTTGATTGAATTGACTGATCTAATTCGCATTTCATAAAGAGAATGCAGGTAAAATCTAAATTATGTCCTTCTTTATTATAAAGCGCGTTTTATCATAATACTTGAGACTCAAATTAACTTTAAATGATTAGATTAAAAGGCATCAAATAAAAAAAAATTAACGTGCTCAAAATAAAAAGAATAAATAAAGTCTAGTTTTGGGTAAGAAAAGAATATAACCTCGTTTAAGAAAATTGAAAATTCAATTTTTCAAACTTAGAAAGATTTATTTGACATGGCTGACATAAACGATGTCAAAAAGTGTGCGCAGGATCCAAAGTTGTTGGAGAAAGTCCAAGAATAATGAATTAGAATGGAATTAAGAGCTTCGTCACTTCGATTTAAGGGGAGAAAGACTTTCGTATTTTCCAGCAATGCAGTTTTTTTTTAAGACCACAAATTGTCAAATGAGCAATAACTGAACTGCGCAACGTACTGAACATTTCACTAATTTTTAGCTAAGAGTCGAGAGAAAGCAGAACTTTCTCTGAACACAATGCTGCAGCAAGCGACACAATTTTAAGCAATGCGCATACCTACTATATGATATCTGGATTCGAACATTTTGTTAGATTCAATATTGTATTAAATAACTCTAATTTGTTATCAGTACATGCAATTTACGACAATGATGTTGATAAAACTGAATTTTAACGGTGATATAAAACGATTTTTTTTTCAAACTTCTTTCTTTCGGCGTTTTCCGGCTGCACTAAAATTTCGCGATCCCATTTCTGTCCTCAACATTTTTTGGGGATTAGGACTGGGCGATGTTCAAGTTTTAGCATCGCGATGTATCGCCACTCTAACATCGCGATATTTCGATACATCGCGATGTTTCGATACATTAATGTTTCGCACTTACTATTGCCTAATTTTCCATTCTTACAATTTTGAGTGGTTGATTAAGGCATTTATATGCTTATAATGAACTCAATCCTTAGTTACCTAACAAATAAAGTGTCAAAAAATACTATAAATTTGTCTAGTTATCAACAATAAATCGTATATTAAAAACAATTAATACGATCTTCTCTTCAACCAAACAAACGATGAACGACAGGATTGATAATTATACCCTTGTACTTAAAACAACATCAGAGAATTTATACGATTAGAAGAAAGCACGAGGCCACACGAAGTAATGCATGTTTCGATGACTGAGAGATTCTACAACAGACTATACACTTCGCTTCCTCAATTCTCGAGATGAGTTATTTTCATCGTTTTCATTCGCGGTCACATCGGGATTCATCGTGTCAGCACAACGATCCGCACTTCGCAACGTATGTCTCTGCTTGATGAGTCACGATGGAAGAAAGATACGCCACGGTAGTCACTGATGATCGGAGAAATGCCGCGCACTTGCGGTCAACGATGTGCCATCGGGAACAATGCTCTTCGCAGCGCGTGTGGACATCGATGTCTACGATGCATCGGGAAACTTACACATCATCGCGGGTAAATCGGAATTTCCGATGCTTCGAAAAAACGACAATATAGACATCGGAACAGCGATGATTGCGTAACATCGATGTTTTCCGATGCATCGAAAATCGGCACAGTCCTATTGGGGATATCCAGCAGGCACAAAAGCTGAGAAGCAAAGCACAAAAATGAAACATTAATGATAAGATTGAAACAGTTAAGTTCCTTCAGCTACGAGCTAGATTTAGCCGAAACGATAACATCCAAGACGGTTTTCCTAATTATTTTTCTTATCAACAGTGCAGAATTCACATAAGAAGAACGAATAAATCAGCCACAGTCGCTGAAATCCCAAGGCGACATAACATACGAGTTCATATACAATGCAGCTCATATTTTTATCTTTATTATAATCACTATAACTTATCTAGTTTAGTGGTAATTTTGAGTCGAAATCTCTTATCTATGCAGCCAAGTAGGGTAAAACCGGGTGCACTTGATTCTGGGAATGTTAGTTCCTCTTTCTAGTGGACAGATACTGAATAACACTCTACTAGTCAAGAAAAAGGAACAGTCATAGTGGCGTGTTTGCAGTGTTGAATTCACTGCAACTGTGAACGTTTATTTGTTTTAAGACGTCAACTCTATAATGATCGTTTGATTTAAAACTATCCTTACTTAATCATAAAAGTTATCAAAACCATTTTTAGTCCAGCCTATTATACGTTTACTGAGGATTTGTACCCTATCAAACAATAAGGATTTACTCCAATAATTGCTCTGTTCTATTTCGTTTCCTATAACCTCTGCACTCGGGGTAAAACCGGGTAGTCCAAGTGGCGTAAAACCGGGACAGCCAGTATTGAAGATTCTTCCGCTGAAGACGTGGATTGTTTATATTTTAATGATGAATTTTCTAATTTAAATCAAGAATGGCTAATCCAATGTACAAACTGTATTAGTTGTGCCCACGAAAGCTGCAGTGGCGCGGAGGAAGAAGAACACTGCTTTACATGTGAATTCTGTAACAAGTATTCTTAAATTGTCGCTTAAAATAAAAAGGATTGCAACTTTTTCACTGAAAATCGAGTTTTCCTAATTTCCCACAACGTTAACATGTGTACCCGGTTTTACCCCACTAGTGAGGTAAAACCGGGTAGTTTGACTTTTATATAAAAATCATTGATAAAAAAAGTAATGAAACAACTGTGACTTTTCTGGAAAGATATATTGTACGCCGATAAACAATGGATATTTTA
>BGPR01002448.1:114227-131695 GCA_013235015.1 Araneus ventricosus | reverse complement strand
GTGGATAAAAAAATTCGAACCTATTGTAACCCAGGATCCAACGACTAGCAGAAAATATTTAGGTAAAAACATCAAATTGAAAGAGATGCGTTCCGATTAAATGCGTACCGATTTCTACTCTTTCTTGGCTCAAGGACAATTCTTCCGCGTGCACAAATTGCTACCAAGTACGCATGCGCATGGAGAATCGGATGAAAACAAAAGCGCCAAGCAGGAGTCAATAAATATCGTGCACAGAAGATTGCGTCCAATACGCATGCGCGTGCAGACAGCGGATTCGTTGGAGATGCGATTATACAGACCGACAGACAGTCAACCTATTGACGGATTTGGCCCAAAATTTTATACGGACCTACATTCATGACGATAAAACTGTGTGCTAAATTTTATCCATCTAGCTATTCAAGTTTTTGAATTATAGCGTTCGCATGACCGCGGACATACAGGCAGACAGACTTCCCGTAGACGGATTTTGTCCAAAATTTGATAGAAACTTACAAATTATGTTTAAAGACCACATACCAAATTTCATCCCCGTAGCTCCAATAGCTTTCGAGTTATCGTGTTCACAGACAGACACGATTCCAAAATTGTGTTTTTCGGACTCGGGGAGGTCTAAAACGTGGAGATTCGGCAAAACCTCGAGTTCGAATTTTTTGACGATTACGATACTTCCTCTTCGTATGCGAGAAAGTAAAAAAATTGAAACTCTATCGAAATAGGAATAATAACGTTGTGATCGTACTCTAAAACTTGATTAGTAGATAACTGCAGCTCTGAAGCATTTTCTCCGGTCTTTTCTTATTTACGAACCGTTAGTGACTACTTAAAAATGGCGGCTCAAACGTATCTATTCTTATAAAAGGCAATGTTTGTGTGTGTGCGTGTCTGCGTGCGATGTCCAGACTAATCTATCGCACTTACAAGCTTGAAATTTGGCACATAGGTAGTTTTAATGGTGACTCAATGCACCTCGAAGCCGAAATTTTAAAATTTAATCTAGAAAATTTTTTATTTAATGTTTTGTGTTGTTTTGGGTGATTTTTCGCACTAATTTCTCAATAGCATGGTTTTGGATAACTGTACGACAAAAATAGATACACCATCGGAAAGAGCACGCGATTTCCGTTCTAATGAAGTTAATTTTGAATTTCTAACGTAATTTACTGAATTTTGAAAAAAATTTGAAAAATAGTCACTTTTATGGTAATTTTTAATCAAGATTTCTTTAAACTATCGCATCTGACGTTCTAACATCTGTATAATTTTCATTTTTTTTCAGCCTACAAATGGAACGTTTATGTCGGATTTAAAACAAGAACTATTAAAATATCTTTTTTCGTTTTTTAAAAATTAATTTTTCCCTGATCGGTTCAAACAGTTTTTTCGTAGCGAGATTTAACAGCTAGAGCTTCTCCGGACCATCCCACAATGCATTGTTGCAACGTAACCTTCTTCGCGGCAGGTGACGTCATTCGCAAAGAAAAATAAGCGGGAATTTCAAAAATGTGTATTTTTTGTTTTGATTTTGTTTTCAAAACTTTTTCGTGCCATTGTGGGCACTTTTTTGAAGTCCTGATTCCACGGGCAACGCCGTGCGCGTACTGCTAGTGTTAAAATGATACTTGCCACAATCTTGCCACGCTGGTGCTAAATGATGATACCATGTTATTATTGGTAATAGGCAGGATTTACACGAGGCCAATATTGTCTCGCTATAAGGTCGTGCGCAGAAAGAACGGACAATGACAGGTCTGGACAACTACATGCCGTTGTCGGACAATACTGGCCTCGTGTAAACCCACCTTTACGCACCATCTTTCTGCGTCGAGATGAACTGGTGCAGTCATGCCACCTTTCCCTGGCTCCATTGAAATAGGAAGTGAAAGAATGCGTTTCAAAGCCAAAAGAGCACTGTTGAAATAAAACTTAAGATATTTCTATTCTTTACTTTGATTTCCATCGCACTTTTTTCGGACTCGTAACCCTCGCCGCCGAATTTTGGCTTCAAAAATAAGAATGCTTATGAAGCATTTATTCTGCGAAAAAGCATCTTCTCGCTGCATTCCTGTCATGCTTTGATATTACTCGGGATCTTTCAAAAAATGCGTTTCTGAATTTATTTTACTCTGTGTTTTAAGTGCTGCTTGAGAATAATGGAACACGTCCACGTGCTGTTGGTTTTGTTCTTCATCCCCGCTCGAGAGTTGATCGCGCAGCTGATGCCACTGAAAGAGTCGCATTGTGTAGTTAAGCGAGTGTGTGAATGGGATGTTCGCGGAGCAAATTTGGATCGTGTCTGAAAAAATCAAGTTGCGAAAAGAAAAACACTTTGCTGAACTGAGAAAAGTAATCGAGCGATGTTTTAATGTTTCGCGAACATTAAAACATTCGCCTGTGTATTGTACAATTTGTGGTCATCGTCTTTTTTCGGTATAATATTTCTAATTTTACTTAAGCTTGGAGAGAAAGCTCGCTTTAAAAAAAAACAAAAAAAAAAAAACGGATTTGACTGTAGATGTAATACTATTTTATGTCTGATCTAGTCCGTTTCAACTCGGCTTAAATTATTGTCAGTGCTTGGGAGAAAACCCATTGCCAACATAAACATTTTGACCCGAAAGCACTAATGCGAAATGAAATAAATGCTGGCGCGTTGGTTCTCTCTGCAACGGCTTTACATCCTGTGTATGGCGTATAAAAAATTCAACCCATGTATGGCGCAAAAAAAATTCACGTATCTCTTCAAACATTTTACTTGGAGTCAGGGCCCGGGAGTGTGTTCCCAAAGTTAATTTTAACCTATTAACTCATAGAATATTATTATTTTTTGTATCTGGGCATAGTCTCTTCTCTTATAATTTAAAACGCTTTCACAAATTAAATAGTTCTACATCTGCGGGGGATGCAGACCACTTCGCATTTGATTGTGTCCGCACTAAATCTTTTCACCTGGTCCGGCCCACTACTGTTAATTAACCATTTTGTTTTTATTTAGTTCTGAAAAATATGCATTCGTTAATTAAACTCAAAAATATTTGTAATATTTCAAAAGGCATTTGTGATGAAATTAAAGCTGCAGAAGGGGGGTGAATCCCCCGCCCCTTTTTTAAAATCATTATTACGGTATTGTACAAATTTTTGTTTTCGTAGTATTTATTAATGGAATTTGCATTTACTTTATTTAATTTTTTTCTTTCATTTGATATGTTATAATATGTTTGGACCTGCTCTCTGGTGGTTTTGGCCCTTTATGACACCTTACTTATTATTTAAAGATTTACGTTATTTTGTTTTTCCTTTGTCACTATGTAAACAGATAAGCAGAGGATGAATTGCCCCACAGGGTTTCGGACATATATTCTGTGTGTTTCTTTTGCTATTGTTTTTAACTGCACCGTTTCGAGTCTTGGTTCTTGGCTACAGCATGAGACAATTTGTAATTTTCATATATTATTTTTTTCTTTGTCTGTAAAAAAACTATATACATTTTGTAAACAAATTCCGCCCATGTTGGCGTTGATTTTAAGCTTTTTGAAATTGAGAATAAATACTGGCGCGTTTATTGCAGCGGCCTTACACCCTTTCGGGTAGGCGGGTCGCCGTGAGTATGCGCAATAAAACATTATTTACTACAAATGCTCACATTTCTCGTAATATTCAAATTTTTGTGCAATGTTTCTTTTGCGCATTGTCAAGTATTCTGTAAGTTTCGTACAATTCGAAAGATAACTGCACGTTATAATAAAAAAACATGCGGAGTTTGAAATTTTAAATTTAATACCAATTTTTACTTATATTCTGATAAATATTTTTGTCTCACTTTGGGTCCTAGTAATACTCCTCGGGCTCTTTAAAATGACACTAGAATCAACCTCCTAGCTAAACGCGTTTCCACGCTACACTTATTTATACCCGTACATAAAGCTAATTCATAACAATCACGCGCATGTGCCTTCACTGGTACAATGACGTCGCAGGCAAAACAAATACTATGCGAAAAACTCTTACAGATATTATATATCCTCTGTGGAGTCAACCGTTCTTTTCGCATAAATAGTCTTGTAGTTATTAGCGATTCAATTCTGACGGTATTTTGTCACACAAGAAAGTGCGACCGACTATCACTGTAACGAGCGGAAAGACGTTTTTACGTCAAAAGCGTTTTGTGGAGACATCTTTCGCTTTATGGGCCTTTTGTTTACCTATTTAAGAAAAAAATTAAAATGACCAATAGAGCTAAAATAAGATAATTTTTGTCCAGATTTAATTAGTAAGATGAACAATGCAAAGACTAGAAAGTTACTTTTCTTTCCATCTCTTTCAGAAAATCTTCATTAAATCAGTTTCCTCTAATAATTTCTGTTCTACAGAAAACGATCTCAATTTTTTTTGGTATCACATAACTCATTTCTTTGTCAAATATTTTTTTATGATCCGTAATTTTGAAAAATTCATTCGCAGCCAGTAGCACTCACTGCATTGCAAAGAATTTTTTGTATTATGATTCATTATAAAAGATTAGCTGATGTGAGTAGCAGAAATATTAACAATCAAGATCATAATAATATTTTAGGAAGCATCTTTGAGGAGCGTATAAAAAATATTACAAAGAATACTTTGAAGAAACTGCCATGGAGACAGAAATAACATTGTAGCTTAGTTTAGTTATATTGACGTCCCGTTTTGCAGCGACGCGAGGGTCAGATGATGAGGAACGACACCTGATTTGGCACCCCTCCCTCTCCAAACTTCCGCACCGCACCAACGGAACGACATTTGGCTCCGCCGAATTTAACGTGCACCAAACCCGCTTACACGGCGGTTCTTCGGTGGAAAAGGGTTTCGTACCTGGAACCCTCCGGCCGTACGAGGAACTTACTGGAACCCTCCGGTCAAAACCTTACTACCAGGCCAAAGCGGCCCAAAATAACATTGTAGGAGCGTAGTGGACCATTGTTTCAGCATTCGTATTTCGATGTACTTGAATCTTGGCCTGGAATCAATTGCTACAATATAATTTTGCTTCTGATTGCGAATGTCACACCATCCAAGGCAGAATGTCCGCTTTTCTTCGTTCCGATTTTTTCGCTTAGCTGACCAAGGCCATTGATCCTCCGCTCAGAATTCGTTTTCTGCAAGCTGGGTGCATATGCTAATGATGCTCTTCAGTTTTAGTATCAATCGATTTGTGGTGAAGCGGCGGCCGCACGCAACTCCTCCGCGTGATGGGGCAGTAAATCCGATCCAGGAATGTGCAGTCGGCATAATCTCGGAAATTTAGAAATTCATGAGGACGGATGCGAATTTGCTAAAGCGAAACAAAACGCATGCTTAGCTGTCGGTGGTGTCTTTTCCTGCTACGATTGCCCTTGCCTGACCAAATGATCAGACCTTCCGATTGTATTATTAGTATGGATGAATTGCTTTACATCTATTCTGGATTATTCGTAGTGTTACAAAAATCGTCCTGTGTGTGTACCGTGAAAACAGTCCAACTAGCAGGTTAACGGCGAAGGGCAGGTAACAGCACTCGCCCAAATTAGTAACGGAAACAGACGACAATTCACTAATAATAACAGCAACAGCACTTTCAGTACTGCTGGGCATCTATCAGCTTACTAGCTAGCATTGCGGACAAAACTCCAAAGAGAGATTCCAAAGGCGATCAACACGTACCAATGATCCAAGCTTGGCGCTATTTATAGTCTCCCCGACAGGCCTTTACGTCACATGGAATCATCTGGAGATATCCGGATCTCGGACCCTAATAGAGGTATCGAGAAAATTCTAGTATCTTTGAGATCATACATTTTGTTGGGTCAATGGCTCCGTTTCCCCGGCATTCCCATACATACCGCTATAGAACCCTCTTCCCAACCATAAGACTTACACTGCTGCGAAACGACATACCATGTTCGTAACAGTAAGTTTTGAAAGTAATGATGCCGATTTCTTTCTGCGAAATCTAGGGAAAGAGTTTAGTGAATTTCGATTTCCTTTTTAATTCAAAGCCTTTGCAAAGATGCATTCCGTCGTTGTCAACGTGAGCTAAGCTAAAGAAAACTCAAGTTGATCGTACACATAAAGCTACGAAGTGTATCAATGTGCCCTACTCAATAATCGTTAATATGAGCCTAATGCATTTAAAAGCGATTGATTTATTCGAGCAGAATATGGCTATAAAAGTTTCTGTCTGAAATTTAGTGTCATAAAGCTGTGGCGGTAGACGGAGAGAAGACCGAAGTCATCCGCCGATCTGCGTGCTGTCGGCTCGAGTTGTCTTTGCCTGCAGTTCGGTTCTGATCCAGTGAATTTATGCAACATTGTGATCAAGTCGGGTTCGACCGGCAAATTTTAGTGCTTCAGTCTTGCATCGGTCGATTTGTGGCTGCAATTGTGTTATATAAAATTAGTTAAACACCTAGGAAATTGGCATTTTCAAAAATTGTTTCTGATGTAATTCAGAGATTATAATAATTTTGTGTTTACTTGCATTTATACATCTTTCAGGAGTTCAGATATGATAATAAAATAATAATAATACAGGGTGTTTCAAAAAAACACCGACAAAATAAAAGGGCAAAGTCCCATAGGTGAGCAAACGGCATATGGCGGCAGCAGGCGTTATTTAAAGTAATACGTAGTAAAGGACGACGAAGAAGAATCCTGCTACAATATTTTATTTAGAAACAGTACTACTACAGTAGATACTCAAAGTTTTTGCCAGTTGCGCTTTACATCGACTCTGCATAGAATGACGCACCTCCTCAAAAATACCAAGCGTATTTCGAACACGTCCTGGTGCCTCAACGATTCTACCGACTAAATCTTCCTGCGACGCGCGTTTCGTATACTAGTCCCTTTTAAAATCGCTTCAGAAAAAGTCTATGGGTGACAGATCTGGTGATGGCCTTGCGACTGGTCCACCATGACCAATCCAGCGCCTAGGAAAGATGGCCTGCAGGTGTATTTGGACTTGTCTGCAGAAATGGGCAGGAGATCCAGCGTACTGAAACCGAACTGGAACAGCAATCAGGATTTCTGGCAGAGTGCGGGAGGGCTTTATATACGTGTGACGTAACAACTCTCTCTAGCTGCGCCGGATGGCGTTTGTGCGCCCATGTTCCTCTGTGATTTGGGATTCTTATCGTATGCCTGAAAAATCCTGTACGTAAAAACTCCAGAATCAGCTTGCAATTTTATGTTTTGAACGGACTCGGGACTGCGCAATGATATCAAAGATATTTCAGGATGTCAAACCCATACATGACTCTTTCATTTCGGGTGCTGTTAATGATTCGAAATAGCACCGGCACCTTTATTGCCGAAAAATTTATTCCTTTACTTAACACAGCTGGGATAGCAGGTGTTTGTTTATTTTTTGTGTAGGGATTGTTTACGTCTTTATAACTAAATACCCAGTGTCAAACATAATTTCTCAGCTGTGAAGTTTTCAAACTGTTTTTGTGCCAATGGAAACAAACAGTCCTATCCATCATTTTTGTTCCTTCGCTGTTTATGGGTCGTATTTCAGACTTCGGCATTGAAAATCTGCGGCAGAGATATGGCCGTCGTAAAATATTTTTTCACCGGCCTTGAATGCGACTCCCTTCGGGCTGAAGATTGGAAACTCCCTCTGCGAGCACGCCATGTCGCGTTTGTCTACCGCGATCTCCAGAAATCTGTTTTTGTGGGACGCTGGAAAAATATTTAATTATATTCTACTGACAGATGATGCAACTCGTGTTTCTGTGCATTTCTCCAGTAGTGAATTGCAATAATTTAATGCTGTTGTTGATTTGTTTATTTTGTTGGTCTGTGGGATCAACTTTTGGAGATCTAACTAGGGCTTTTTCAAACTGCAAAAAAAAAAAAAACCACCTAAGTAATAATTAAAGTTATTAATTGCTACAAAGGACATAGAAACGTTGTAACTATGTGCTTCCTTGTTATTAAAGTTTATTAATTAATGTAGCGTGAGAAAAGTTTATAATAAAGTCATTTATCATATTTCACATTATTTTGGAGAGGCTAAAATCTAAATGAAAAAATGGGCATCTCGTGAATTAGAAAGAAATGCCATTGCCGATGCACTTTTCCTCAAGCTGAGTGTTAAAACGAGACCTTCTTAAAAACCTGAGACATTTTTAGCTGAAGAGCGTTTTAAGTTTGGAAACGGAAGCCGCCTCGAATTAGATGAGGAGCGAGTTAAAGAGTTCGGCTTGTTTTGAGGTTGCAGTAAAAGACCCCAAACAAAAGACTTCAGCTCAGGCTTTCTCAAGTTAAGCGGGGTTTACACGCGAACAGTAAAACCGACAGTAGGTTGTCGCTGTCAAGTTCGGACAGAGACTTGCCGTGGCCAGGTTAAAACTTTTATGATTCTGCGCATGCGTCATCTCTTATTGTCGGTTTTACTGTTTTTGTGTAAACCCCGCTTTAGGATGGTTTGAGGGGCGAAGAGGTGCCCCTTCGTTGTGGACTTCTCAGACAGCCTCTGGCTGTGATCTTTGATTTTATCAATTTTCAGATTGTGTGACATTATTTCTCGTCTGCCGTGGTGCATTCGTCGTAGTAATACGAAGGATCTCATTCTGTGGAATTTGAATTCTCTTCCTGTGCTTTTTTGCCGCAAGTCCCTAGATTTGAGCTGCGTATGTTGAAATGGGACTTGCTTGTTCGGCCAGAGATGTCTGCCAATGAGGGGAAATGATTAAATGGGCTTTGTTCCAAAATGTATCATGATCGTAAGCGGCGTGTTTATTGAAGGTGAGCTTGCTGCGACCCCTTCTTTTATTGAAATAGTGTGAGTGGGTGGTATGTGAAACATGATCTAAATACAAACTAAAAATAATACTTATCTAAATTTTAAATAGAAATATGAGTTGAAATCTTTTTTTAAAAATTTTTTGTGATAAAACTTTGAAAAAATAAAGTTCCAAGTATATCAGGGTGGCCACCCGACCGGGAAACCTGGAAAACCGGGAATAGTCAGGGAATTTCGGGAGACCGGGAAAAAACAGGGAAAAGTCAGGGAAATTGATTCTAAAACAGGAATTTTTTTATTTTGATAATTCTTATTGCAGGCGACAATTCGCTGATCTTTTTTTATAAATAGAATGAAACACCGTTGGCAACCAATGAAAATCAGTCATTTACTGACAGTCAAAAACGAATGCCATTCGTGTTCATGCGAGGTGTTTACATTTAAATTTCCAAGGGACCGAAATTTCGGCTATTAATCCAGTCATCGAAGGGTTTGAAAAAAAAAATCATATAGTTTTGAAAATTGGTACACATGTCCTTTAGGGGCTTCTGATAAACGTACTAAAAGTCCCCGGTCCTGGGGGATAAGCTCACGGCGCCATCTTGGATTTCATCCCCCCTTTTTAGTTTTTCCAGAATATCTCGAAAACTATTGAGTTTTCAAATTACAATTGATTTAACAAATTAAAGAGCGTAAAATTCCCTACAAATACATGCTTATATTTTTCTTCCAGCTTTAATTGTTTCCCAGATAATGGGTCTCAAAGGTTGCCGCCAACTTGTATTTCATTCCCCCTTTTTTAGTTTTTCTGAATAACTCGAAAAGTATTCAATTTTCAAATCTTAATTGATTCAACAAATTAAAAAGCGTGAAATTCCTTTCAGATATATACTTTTATTTTTCTGCCAGCTTTAATAGTTTTGCAGATAATGAGTCTCAAAAGTTGTCGCCATCTTGGATTTCATCCCTCCTTTTTTAGTTTCTCTTGAATTATCTCGAAATCTATTCAATTTTTAAATAACATGTAGTCAGAAAATTAAAGAGCTCAAAATTCCCTACAAACGCATGCTTTTATTTTTGTTTTAGCTTTAATAGTTTCCGAGATAATGGATTTCAAAATTTGCAACCATCTTGGATTTTATCCCCCCCCCCTTTTAGTTTTTCTTAAATATCACTGAAACTATTAAAGCTAGAAAATAAATAAAAGCATGCATTGGTTGGGAATTTTACGATCATTAATTTGTTGTATTTAATGTAATTTTAAAATCAAATAGTTTTCGAGATATAAAAGAAACTAAAAAAAGGGGGATAAAATCCAAGATGACGGCAAATTTTTAAATCCATTATATCGGAAACTATTAAAGCTAATAGAAAAATAAAACATGTGTTTGTAGGGAATTTTACGCTCTTTAATTTGCTGATTACATGTAATTTGAAAATTGAATAGATTTTGAGATATTCAAGAGAAACTAAAAGAGGGAGATGAAATCAAAGATGGCGGCAACTTTTGAGACCCATTATCTGGGAAACTATTAAAGCTGGAAGAAAAAATAAAAGTATAGTTTGTAGGGAGTTTTATGCTCTTTAATTTGTGCAATCAATTGTAATTTGATAATTCATTATTTTTCGAGATATTCTGGAAAAACTAAAAAAGGAGGTGATGAAATCCAAGATGGCACCGCGAACTCACCCTCCAGGAACGGGGACTTTTAGTATGTTCATAATAAGCCCCTCACGAGCATGTGTGCTAATTTTCAAAACTATATGAGTTAATGTTTTTTCACCCCAATTTTGGACCTTCATTGACTGGACTATAAAAACAGAATCGCGTTCCTTTTGGTAGTTAAATTAGATTATACTTCTTGAGATGAAAATGTATAGTATAATCACACAGATGTGGAAGAAGAACCAGGATGTGATAGCTTACGAGATCGTAAATTTCTCTTTATTTGTCTACAAGTTAGAATCCACACTACTGCCTGCTTTTATGATGATTTAATATCAAATAGGAGTTATACCAGAATTAGTTTGTTTTTTCACTTCTGGAGATCTTTTTATTGAATTATGAAGTATTCGAAATTAGTGCTAATATTTTTCTTTCAGCATTTTTTTTTATTTTGTGTCTGCTTTTTTTCTCTGAGTGTTGGGAGACATTATGAATACCGATCATTTTTACAAATTATGGGATCTTCAAAGTATGGGGCAGCCGTTACCTATATATAAAAGAACAATTTTTTTTAGTGTTATGTATGCATGTTCGGTTTTTTTTTCTCTCGTTCTTTACGCACGCCCAGATCTTTGACATATGAGATCAAATTTAGCAAAGTGATGGATTAGCACAAGAGGGGAGCTGACGCCACAGTTATTTTTTTTAAAAAATTCAAATGAGATTTTTATTTATTTAATTTTAAATGGTAAATTCAGGTTTTTTTCGCCATTTTCGCGAATTTTATTTTTTCTCTCTTTTTTGTCTTTGATGTTTTATTTTATTTATTTCTCTTTATATATTGTCCATTTTGAGCCGTATTGAAGGAAGTTGGTTGGAATAAAAAGTTGCTTTTTTTCTTTTGCAAACTATTCGATTCCATTCGTGTGACAGAATATTATGCTTCTGTGTTTTAATTTATGAACATCAGTAAAAAATCGTTTTCTTACATTTTTTTCTCTGCCTTTTTATGTTTTATTTCGCAACGTATATTTTTATTGAGATTTTGATCGTCCCAAAGATTTTTTAAGTTTATATTTTTAATCAGAAAAACCTGGGAAATTCGGTGCAGTAGAATTGTTCGTTTTAAAGATGTATTAGTTATTTTATGGTTTATTGTTTAAAAGTTTTAAATAAATGTTCTTTTTCAAACATTTTGCTTTTCTATTCAAACCATACTGACTTGAATGAATACTTAGTGTGGCCAATGTGCAGGTGCTTTTTTTTCTATGGTTGATGGGCTACCTCCGAAAAAAGGCAGGTAAAACCTGGAGATGTCAGGGAAACTGAAACAGCAAAAATGATGGCCACCCTGTATATGTTGCGAATCTTTTGAAAGGAGATACTGTTACGAGGCGACCTGCTGAAACTCAGCCGTCGCCGAAAACGAAAAGGTTTACAGCCTTTCTTGAAAATTTCATTCTGTAATTAAATGCTGTTGAAACGTATTTGACAAGGATTTTGCCTCGCAGCTTTCTAAAAACTCCACGATTTGTCTCTAAACCATACATGCCCTTTTGACTTGTAAACATTTCTGTTCGATATTTTCACACATTTGTTTATGCCGACGCATATTGGTCTCTTCTCTTACGAGACTGGATCGATTTGTAACATTTTGTTATTTATGTGGATATCGCGAACGCGCAAACCTAATTTATTATTATCTTTTTAAAATCTGTATGGTTTGAGAAGTTTTTTTCGGTCCCTTAATTTGCAGAAGTAATCTGTAAATGCACGTTATTTCTGTACATAATTTCACTTTTTACTCGAGATTTAGCGCGACTGTTTTAACATTCCTCCGTTGCTTTTGCCGCCGCCATGTCGCGAGGGGAGAAATTTTTCTCAATTTTTGATGTCGTAACAGTTTCCGTTGCCTTATTTTTTAAATCTTTATTGACTTTGAAAAAAAAAAATTCTTTTTTGAAATTATTTGCGAGACGGAAAATTCTGATCTTGATCTTTTAATGATTAAAATTTATAATAGCTGAAATTCTTAAACACAGTAAGTAAACATGTTACTTGAAGAAGCGAATTCATGCTCTCGTTAGCACCGCGCCAGTGTAATGCAAGTGTAATCATAGCGTCGTCGTTCAGGCAAAAGTCCAAAACTGGTTTCGAGATGCGGTCAGTTTCAGCTAGAATGATTTTGGGGTCGGAATTATTTTAGAGATTTCTAGCTCCTACGGTTGATTCACTGATGTTTAGATAACAGGTTGCCATCACGAAATAATTTAGTGCAAACTCCAATGGATTGCTGGAATCCGTCGGAAAGTTTTTTTTTTTTTTTTGGACTTAGTGACTTCTGCATGCACGACGAAAACAGCTCATGTTTGACAGTATGCAGTCATGTGATTATGACTTTTGATGGCACGTGAATGGGCTCTTTTACCGTCAATTGAATCTCAGTCTGATTGTCCACACGTGCGAGTCTCCCAATATTTTTACTGTGTATTCTAAAAACTTCAAATGCAACATTCATATGTTTCTGAATGATTTCACTTTGTTGCTCTATGTTGGAAAGCATGCTCAAGAAATTCAAATTTAATCACATTTAATTTATTTTGCCTTCATTACAATGAAGAAACCTGATATTGAACGAGCCATAATTTAAATTAGTTTGCTAGCTTAACAAATCGTGACGTTTCTCTTCGGCTAATTATTTTTAAGAACAGCTATTTTGTCTAGAACTAGCTATTTTGTCAGGAGCAACATTTTATCTATATCTGGATTCTGAGAATTATTTGCATCGTGGGAAAAAAAAAGTATCCTAACCGTAGATGGAAATTGCGAAATAAGCCAGGTATTTAATTCGGCAAATATATTTTTTTCTCTCCCCTCGGAATCACTTAACTAACATTAGTGCGTACTTTTCTCGATAACGAAATTCTCACTGGTTGCAGGAGGAAGCGGATTGGTTCTGGTTCATCGACTTTTCTGGACACAAACAACTTTTCGCTGTCGGATACTTTGAGTCGGATTTTTTATTTTCAGTGATTTGTGTTTTATTTTTGGTAATTTGTATTTGCTGACGAGAGCTAGTTTTGGGCAATCGGATCGAGGCTGAAGGGGAAAAAGTAGCGCGGCATTGTGCAAGAGCGTGAGAACGGGATGTAGGTATGGGTGGCCGCGCGATTTTATTTTTGCGAGTCTGCGTCCGCAGTGTAGTTTTGAAAATTGTTCTCCAGAACGCAAGCAGAAACCAGCGGGAATGGCCTCCCCGAAACTCTCGCATACGAAAAGTAATGTGGGGTGGGTAAATACCCAGTGGGTAGGTAAATATTATTGGGGTATTTACGCAAGGCCTGGTTATTTTGAGAAAAAAATTATGAATGGTAATTTACAATGAAACATTTCAAATTCATGAATTCCTGAAACTTAATATTTTGCAAATAAGAATTGCGAATGTTCTCAATTTTTACGCGCGCTGAGGAACTAGAACCTTATTTAACGTTTTTGACTACGAAATCTTACTGCTGATATCACGCAAGATTCACCATACCTTCCATCTGGAAAATGTCAGAACGAACTTTGATTCAGGGGTTGCCATAATTTCCGAAGTGCGGCTCGCTACAATTTCCTCCGTAGACTGCCAAGGTCAAACGCCAACCATACTAACTTTAGTAAAATAACCGAAACGCTCGCCAACACAGAGTGGCAATGTGCATTTTGAACTAAATATGCAATTTGAACACATGTTTTTTGACCGATTTGAACGAAATTTGGGCACAGATCTATAATTAATGTTAGCATACGTGATACCAAGTTTTATTTATCTAAGCCAAAGGGCTTATGAGTTACAAGTATACGATTATACAGACCGACAGACAGTCAACCCGTGCGGATTTGGCCCAAAATTTTATACGGACCTACATTCATGACGATAAAACTGTGTACCAAATTTTATCTATCTAGCTATTCAAGTTTTTGAGTTATAGTGTTCACATGACTTCGGACATACAGACAGACTTCCCGTTGACGGATTTTGTCCAAAATTTGATAGAAACCTACAAATTATGTTTAAAGACCACATACCAAATTTCATCCCCGTAGCTCTAATAGTTTTCGAGTTATCGTGTTCACAGACAGACGTGATTCCAAACTTGTGTTTTTCGGACTCAGGAAGGTCTAAAACGTGGAGATTCGTCAAAATACTTTCTCTTTGTAGACTTCGTATACGAGAAGGTAAAAATCCACCCCAGCGTTGCTTCTATGATCTGCCGATCAACTTTTCCGAGTCTCTCTTGCGTCCTTCGTCTGTTGGTTAAATGCGCGTTTTCTGTTCATATTTCTTACCGCATTTTGTGCAATGAGTATGAAAAGCAGTTTGATTCGTATGAAGAATTTAGAATTCGAAATGCATTTGCTTCACTAATAATACGGAAGCTGTGCCATAAACACAACAGAAAAGCTTTCAAAGCTAAATATTTCGAACGCTTATCTAAAACCACGATAAGAAATATTGTTATATATTCTACTCGCGCTTCAGATAAAAGAAATACAGTGGAATCTCCCTATAACGAAATCGCTTGATTCCAGTTGAAAAATTCTCTATAGAGAAAATTTCGTTGTACGGAGATTAGAGATTTTTGCAGTTATTTAAGTAAATGTTACAAACCTTTTAGTATGTGCGGTAAGTTCAAAAATATTTAATTATGACTTTCAATTAAAAATGAAGTAATATTTATTATAAATTTGTTAAAATTATACTAATTTTTATTGTATAAACAAAGTGCTCAAAAGTGAAGACAATTCATCAATTTAGAGAATAATATGTACTAGTACGGATAAACATAAAATGCGTATTGTCACATCCATTTGCTTTTTCCACCCCGATTCTTGGAATCTTGACCCGTAGAAATGTTGCTCCCTCTGTAGAAACCCAGGTCCCCACAACTGCATTACCCTTCACATAGCATTCTATTGTTATGTGTTATCGCTGGAATGAACAATGCGAGTGGTTCCAGAAACAGGCACGTGTGAGCGATTTGTTTGCACAGAAATTAGCAACTTTCTTCAAAAATGACAAAAATCGAAAATATAAAGGTCTGAAAAAATTCGTTATAGGGAGAGAACCACTTCTTTATATGGAGAATATTTTGAATGTTATTTAACATTCCGATAAAAAAATTTCGTTATAGGGAGAAATTCGCTGTAGGGAGACTTCGTTGTAGGGAGACTCTACTGTATTTCTATGAAAAAACAACCGCGTAGGACTTTTAACTGTCAAATGGCTAAAATGGCGAGAAAACGAGATACGGAAGTTACAAAGTTTTGCTTGTCTTTTCAAATTTATAGATATGGTAAGATCTTAAATCGCTTCTAAAATATCCCGATATTCATTGTAAATCACATTTCATCGATTTTTTTTTTGTAGATAATCGTTATTTGTATTGCTTCTATACGAATTGATATCGCTTAATTTTTGCAGAAGTGAAGAATTATGACCGAGATTCCTTTCAGCGAAGATTTTACTTGCGTTTATGAAGTTTTGTTGTGCTGAGTATTAAAGTTACTTCCTCTATAATTATTTGGCCACATTGAAGTTCTGGGATATTCGCTTTTGAACTTCGCTTCCAAGCTCACTCGTTCATCTATAGATATTGCGACCCAAATCAAGTAGAATACGTTGAAGATCTGATCCTCGGTTCTCACGAGATAAAAACGCACGTTTCGTGGCCAGTAAACATACGTTTTGTAATATTTATTTGTTCGAATGATTTTCTCCACTATTCAGCGATCTTTGCTTTGCAATATGGCTGATTACTTCCTTTTGGCACATTGCATGATGTCGTTTGTTTTCTTTTCAAAAAGCATTGAAGTTTTAACTATGATTCTGATTTTGACTTTTTTTAGTTCCGTTATGAATTGCTGTGAGAATTTTTTATATATATATTTATATATAAAAGGCAAATATCATGACTCTCTCATCACGAAATCTCCCAAACCACTGAGAATAGAAACTTGAAATTTGACAGGCGGTTGCTTCTTGGGGAGTAGGTGCTCACTAAGAAAGTATTTTTCGAAATTTTTATTTAGAATTTAAATTATTTAAAAAATACTTTAAATTTTAACGTTTTTCCAGAATAACTTCGGATCCTGTTATCGCAAAAAAATTTACATCACTTTCACCATTTTTACTTCATCTTAAAGATAATAATAAAAAAGATAGCTTTTCAATGACACCGACCTTATTTCAATGCGACATTTTGTTCAATTTTAATTAATGTTTCAAAAATTTTAAAGCTTGAATTGCAACAATGTTTTTATTGTTGTAAATAAAATTCAAACCATCTCATTATTTCATCAAATCTTTTATTTACGCGCTTTTGCAATTGTGACGATTGTGATAGTATAAATTGTTTTTTTGGGAAATTAGATCCAAAGCAGAATTTTCACTTTAGTATTCCTGTTTCAAAGTAATATTTTTATAAAGCGTGGCAACAGATATTTGATTTCAAGTTTGTTTGTTTTTATTGTGTTTGAGGTACACTAAAAAGATTTTCGTCCTTTCTTCAAGCATTTAATATCATGCTTTCCTGCCATTTTAAAATTATGAGGCATGAAAATGCTTTCAAATTTTTGTATATTACATTATAGGTGATTTTTTATTAAAATTTTGAGTAGGCATGTATAGTACCTACACTGTAAAAAAAATTACTGTAAAATTCAATTTTTACCATAAAATTTTACAGTAGAAAAAAAAATTAAAGTGTACTGTAAATTTTACAGTAACATTAACCGATTTACAGTAAATTTTATCACAAATTCTAAGGTAATATGTATTGCTATTTTTACAGGAACTTTTACTACAATTATAGGTTTCTACTGCATATCATACAGCGTTTTTAAGTGTAAATTTTACGTTAATATATACTTAACCTCAGTCTACTTTACAGTAACATTTATTGAAACACAGTAAATTTTACAGTAACATTTTACTGAAATCCAGTAAATATTACAGTAACATTTTACTGAAATCCAGTAAATATTACAGTA
>BGPR01002448.1:0-114217 GCA_013235015.1 Araneus ventricosus | reverse complement strand
TAAATATTACAGTAACATTTTACTGAAATCCAGTAAATATTACAGTAGCATTTACTGAAACAGGGTGGCTACAGAAACTGTGAAAAAAATTTTCCTGACTAAACTTACAACATTTCCCTGATTTATGGCTACTAATTATATTAGTTTTCTAGATTTCTCCCTTCTCAGAATCACTGTGTGTGTGTACAATATATATTATTAAACACTTTTACCAATTATTTAATATGAAAAAAAATCAAATGTTTTTATGAAGTTTAATTTTTAAAAAATGGAATGAACTTCCTAAAAAAATCTATTAAAACAGTATAGTACATTTTTTATATGTAAAAAATACTGGAAATTTCAACAAAATACTTTGCTTCTAAAACTGCTTAAGAATTCTAAGAAACATTAAAACTACTCTTTGCAACACAAGTTAAATTATATTAACAGTACAGGTTATTGTGATCTTTGCTCAAAACTTTAAAACAGTTCAATAACTAATTAGTGCTCTTTGCATGGGTACCAGAATAACATGTTGCAGCATAAATATAAAAATAGTATAATTATACGTACATATAAATAATAGAAAATTATAAATTTGAATTGAAAAGAAAAATAAATAAATACGAAATACGTACCCAATATATATTTTAGCCAAGATTTAAACAAGAGTAACTGCCAAAATATTACTTCAGATCTTTATTCTTTAACAATTCATAGATTAATTGCTCTAATCAAAAACTTATGCTTTTATAAATGAATATAAGTTTTTTAAATTCCATTTACTGTTACAAATAATGCTAGATATAAGATACTAATTTATAGATAATAACTCAAGAAACAAATAACTATTAATTTCTCCGATTTTTCCAGATCGATAAAATTCCCTGACTTCCCTCACAGTAAATTTTATAGTAATAAGTAATTTTTAAAAGAGCTTTAGGTTGGGATATTTTTAGCAACAAAATAACAAATCGAAATGTAACAAAAACATTTTATTTTTCTATTTACAAATAGTAATATGACAAAATTAGCAATAGTACAAAACAAAGCAAATTTTAAAAAAAACAGTGACACAGGTACAAAATACCGTGATAGTTAAAGAAGATATAGTTAAAATATACAATGACACAGTCATAAAAATGTACATTCAAGACACAAAAATTGTAAAACTACATCACAATTTGCAGTCTAAATACAATGATAGCAGCACAAGTACAGAAAAATATAGGAATTTTCAATAAAAAATTAGAAACAATTTTTTTAACTGTGATAACTATAAATTTTAATATTTGTATTTTCTTATTTAAAATATCTGTTACCAAAGGATCTTGCAAAACACCAATCACTTGACCAGGTGGAGATTTTTTTTAAAAAAGCTTTTATTTTATTCTGATTGTGTTAAAGCTATTTTTCAAAGGCTCTTTTTCCAGGGTAAATAAAAGAGCTATCAATTGAGTATACTAACCCAAATTCAAACTAAAGCTTAAATTTTATACTACAACACTAAAGAATTGAATATCCATAAAAATGGACAAACATTTTAAATATTATTAAACTTTAAGAAGCTGTCAATTTGGCAACATTTTTTTCCCACCTAGATGCAATTTTCAGATTATTAAAAAGTGTTATTTTACATGTAAAAGGATATTTTATATGAAAAATCAGTTTGAAAACATTCTTTTTGGAAAGAAATTCATGGACTGTTTGACTAATGGTAGAAATTTTTAAATATAATTTTAGTATTTATTTTTAATATTAAAATAACACACACAAAAAAGAGATTTTTTAATATCCCATTTTTAAACTTCTGTGGTTATTAAGAAACAAAATCATTGTTATTGTTCTTTGTAATTCCCTTTACCATTTTGTTTATCATTTTATACTGAAGGGAAAAGTTGAAAAAGATATTTTAATACATTTTAGATTACTTCTATTTGAAATTATAGGACCACTGCTACCTCTGTACATTACATTTTACACGGTATTACATAAACAATTTTTCAATATAGGCCTTCTTCCCTTTAGTCTGGGTTGTTTCAGATCCTCGGCTCGGAGTAATGCTCACAAACCACCTAGAAATATAATAATGCACAATTTATTAAATTATTTTATCTTTACAGCAGTTGAGGAATCCAGAAAATTACACAGAAATCAAGCAAACATATTGTGGGTGTACTGTCAAAAGAGACTAAGTCACTTTGTATTACTGTAGGTAAAATACATTTTAAAGTTCGGTCATGGGTAAAATCCATATTTTATTCCCATTTTAACATTAAAAGGCTACAATTAGCTTTGTATATTGACTTGTACTATTTTTTCCCAAAATGTGATAGAATATCAACACTTGAATACAATGCTGAAATACTAAAAGGCAGAAAAAGAAACAAACCCAGAAATTAATTTAAAAAATATGTATGAAAAACTTGCTTTGCTCAATTCTTAAAACTGTAATAAAATTGAGCATTGCAAGAAATTATCAAAGCAACACTTAATTGGCAGATAGAATATGCTTCACTTTTGGAATATTTTATAATAAATTGAAAAAATAACTAGAGGTTAAAATAGTGATTTTTCCCCATTAATATGTGCAAAAATGTTATACACATACTTCAAAGTCAAAAGTAATAGAAAGTCACTAATGCTTTCAAATCAGCAAAGTAATTTTAGCATTATATTTACTAATAAATTTTTAATAATTATACAATTGCAAAATGCAAACAAACATATTATACTTCTTGAAATAATTTAATTAAAAATGTAATAATTTTAAAAATCTTTAACGATTGATAATCATTCAATAATTTAGTTTCGAGAGAGAAAACTGATCGACCTTTGAGTACATCCTTTTTTGCAATTGGCCGATTTCTTATGTGCGTTATGTGATGCTTTTGGTACAAAAATTGGGGTTATCCAGTTTCAAATCTTTAATTATAATCTGTAATATATCTTTAATTAATATTTAACTAACACCTGTCTAACAAATTAAGCTTAAGAAATTTTTAAAACAATGATGCATGTTAAGCCTATCCCTATGACCACTTTACCCCATCTTACTTAAATTACTATAAAATAATGTCTGTAATTAATTCAGCTTATCTGTTAATGAGGAAGTATTCTTAAGATCTGTATGAAGCTCTCAGCAGAGTCAATTTAATGCAAACTTAATTAAACAAAATGTAGGAGAGAAATTAAATTAGGTATTCCAACTTCAAACTGCTACATCAACAAACAAAATGGGTGTTTTCTCCTACTAAAGTGCTGCAATTAATATAATTTTAAATGTTAAACTTAGTTCTTAACTATTCAAAGCTAAAATGAAAAAAATACATTCATACCAATATTCATTACAAAGTTATAGAATTTTATTTGATGTATGACCACTTCACCCCACCTGACCCTAAACTTAGCAATATGTATTTAGAGGTGTAGCTAGATTTAGTAAAACAAAGAGGTATCACAAAATGTATTCTTGTTCCATTTTTAAAATTACAAAATCAAAAAATTTTACAGAAAATATAACTTACCACAAACTATTATACAGGGAGTTACAGGCAAGTCCATTTTTAATGCCTCAGCACGAGTAGTAGAAATCTAAAATAAATTATAAGTACAGTCTTTATTTTTATGTTAAAAATATTGTTTGTTGACTGAAAAAGAATCGAGTTCTTAGAAAGTAAAATGTTTTTTTTTTTTTACTTTTACAAAATGCTCAACGAATAAAAACATTTGCTATTATGCACATTATTAATCATATACACATTAAAGGCATCAACAAAAATTCCTTAATAGGAACTTGCACCATTCTAAGATAGTTGATAAGTAATTTAAATATATAGATTAAAACAATAAATAATTTTAAAAAAAGTTTTAACAGTGTAGGGGAAAGTAAAGAAACATGCTAAAATTATTAGCAAAAAGTTACAATATATAATGATGCATAATGGTCATGCCTAGGACATGACCTTCAAAAAGGTCATGTCCTAGGCATGGAGAGCGAACATGAAAATACTTCAAATCATTAAAAATGCTTTTGCATTTTATACCATCAACAATAACATTATCACGTTTATGTTCCACAATTAAGTGATAACTTTCAGGTGTTCTGAAATCACCTATGCAATATGGTTTTTGTATGAACATATTCTTTGTTATGTCACAATATCTACAGAAATTTTCTACTATAAAACTTTCAGAAAATCCACCAATAGTATGAGATCCCAAATTATTTTCAATTTTTCAAATTTGTTTTCATTGCTATATAGAAAAAAATGATCTACATAATCTTTCAGTGTATTTAACGTTATACTAAATTTTTCACAAGTAAACATTTTTGAAGTGTTCCAGTCTGTAAAATAAACAATAAAAAAATCAAATGGATGCAAGATAGTTACATTTTATGCTTTATTTAAGGCATCATATACACATTAAAGGCATCAACAAAAATTCCTTAATAAGAACTCGCACCATTCCAAGATAGTTGAGTTCTATTCTAGATAGTAATTTAAATATATAGATTAAAACAATAAATAATTTTAAAAAAAGTTTTAACAATGTAGAGGGAAAGTAAAGAAGCAATACTAAGTATTAGCAAAAAGTTACAATATTTCTTCTTTCATTTAACCAGCATTAAAAATTGTATCTTTATGGACTTGAATAAGAACGCTATAGCGGTTAGATGCTTCCAATTTTAGCCACACTGGATCTGTTTTTCCAATAATTAACCAGAAATTTCAAATTAACTAATTAGAAGCATACCAATACTTTAAACAATCCTTATTTTACTATTTTCACTCTGATTGGTTCATTTTTCTCAAACATGTGACTTGTAAAAAAAATTAAATGCATGATCATGTATTGTGTACTCACAACTGTTAAGGGTTTTGTTAAGGAACAAGGTTTTACCGTTTTTTATCATCAGGCTCTCAGAATTAACTGTTTATTCTAAAAGTGATTACCCTTAGGATTTGTGAGGTAAACTTTCTTTTTATTTTGATTTCATATCAAAATTATTTTTAAGATTAAATGGGTGGTGGCCAAAACTAGTACTTTAAATTTACTATATGTGCCAGTTTTGGCCATGCAGGTGGCCAAAAGTGGAACACTACATGTTCCAGTTTCGACCACATAACTTCATTATTGTATTTTGAGTCATTACATAAATTTAAGAATATCTGGATAAAATAAAACCAACTAATTTAGTTTTGTTGATAAAATAAAAGCAACTAACTTAATTTTATTTCTAAAATAAAAGCAACTGATTTAGTTTTGTTTCTAAAATGAAAAGTAACTAATATAGCTTTGTTTTCATTTTACATAGTAATGACTCCAAATAAAAATAAGAAGGCAGATAGCATTTCCATAAAAAAATTTTTGCTACTCGCCATCTAAAGTTGGTAATGCAGTTAAGGCCATTGAAAATGGTATGTCAAAAACATCTCCATTTTGAATGTTTACTTCACATTTATGTTAGAAAATTTCAACTTGAGGAACCTGACTCGAGTGATGAGCAATATTCTTTTATATTCATGGATTGCTCTAATTTTAAAAATGATTCTGATGAATTTGATTAATGTTGCAATTAAAAATTATAAAAATACATATTTGTGGATATTGTTAGTGAATATAATAATGTAAATTCTTGATTTGTAATATTTTTTAAAAAATCTATGCTTTTGCAATGTAAGTTTATTCCTCTCCCCATTTTTTGTTTCATATTTTATCAAAAAAAAATTATGCGAGTATATATAGTTTGTATTTTATCAACCAAATTAAATTAATGTTTTCTGCATTCCTGTTTTTTTAAACTGAAATCTGCAGCTAAAATCAGTTTGCGTAAATTTTATTACATACCATTATAAATTCATCAAAAAAAAATCACATTTCATATAACAGAAAATGTACTAAAATATATATTGCATAAAAATGATTTATTTTTACTTAAAATTCATTCAAGTGTCTGTTAAAAATATAATAGTGTGGCCAAAACTGGTGCAAATTGGGTTAATTTATTTAATAATTCATAACTCGACATCTAAAATATTCTTCAGAAAAATTTTATAACTAGCAGAAAGTCAATAAAATTTGCTAAAGAATAGTATAAGTATGATTTAATATGTTTTAAACAGTCATCTACTGTGAAATTTCCATTTCAAATTTTCTCTTAAGGTGGCCAAAACTGGAGCATCTTACCCTATATATATATAATCTGAACAAATTATTTAGTAACTCAAAAACATTAAAACTTGTATTCAAATACATTCTTAGAGTCAGATATTTTATTTGCTAAATGTAAACAAAGCATTTGAATTCTGAATACAGGCAGACTATTTGAAAATTTAAATGTTAAAAAAGTTCATTCTCAAAACAATATTCCTAAAGATATACCAAGAAAAATGTTTCATTTATATATGGAAATAATAATGGAATAACTTTTATGATGGAATAATCAACTTAACAATATATTTTATTATTTCGTTTGAAAACATAAAACTTTTAATTATAAAATTTGATATCTTGTTATAAATTACTTTCGATACTTTATAAATAATAAATATATTTTTCCCTAAAAAAGCTGTAGAATATAATAATGCAAGGAAAAACAAAATATTAAACGAAAAGAACAAAAAAAGCTATATACTAATGTAACACGAAGCCTAATATGATATTCAAACAATGTTAAATCAACTTCCTTAGTTTAAAAATCACCCTTAATAGGGTAATTGATAAAATAAATGATATAGTACACAAAATTAAGCAAATTAATACAGAATGTATAAAAACACAAGAACTTACCATGTATTTTCATCAAATCAGCAAGCAGGCAATGTGGAATGACAAATGACAGTTCACGGTTCCCGCGCATCGAATCAAGGTTACTGAACTGGCCGCAGCGGCGCTGGTGTAGTCGACTTTTCCGGTAAAATGTACTGCAGAAGCTGCGCGGCACTGTAAATTTTCCATTTTACAGTAATTTTTACCTTAAAAGTTTCCCGAATTTTTTACAGTGTACTGCCGCTAAACTTGAATTTCCTCAAGTGATAACTCATCAAATTTGATATTATAAACTAGAAATTATAGCCTGAAACTAGGAATTACAAAAAGACAATAGTGTTCGGGAAAACTAACTAATTTTTAAATTTTATTGTCTACCTCCCGGGTCTTTTAGATGTCTATGAATTTTTTGCCGCGTCACTTTTTGTACCCACTGGTTCACACGGGCCTCCAGCATCTCCGGCTTTCGCGACACTATTTAGCGTTAATCATTCTACCGATGAGTGATAAATGAATTAAGTGAAAGTTATTTGAAACTCCGTTTGTAAGTTTCGTTAGTTGCGATGCATCATACAGAATTGTATCGCTGGCATTTTAAAATTTACGTCTTTAAATACGATATTATTACTATTTATTTTACTATGTGTCAAATACAATAAAATATTCAGTTTTTGTTCATCTTTGCTGAGTTATCGTGGCCGAAACTGCGACGGGTAATGCTATAATTAATATAAAATGCAAAAATAAAATCTAATTTAAACGGGCGAACTAGCTGGTCGCCGAAGGCGGCTAGTACAGTATAATTAGATTTGTACATTGTAAAACAGTGTTAGTTATTTAACTATGTATTGTTTAAAATAAATGTTCTTTTTTAATTTTCTCGCATTTTCATTCAAACCATATTGTTATAAGGTGATGAAAAGGCTATATTTGAAAGTTTTAATTCAACAAGATAAGATTCAAAGAAGATTTACCTTTGCTGGGGAAAGTTGGTGACAATATTTTTAGGGGGAGGGGGAAACAGAAGACCGGCATATGAAAAAAACAAAGGATCCCGAGCAACGCCGTGTTTTCAGCTAGTACATATATATACGATGAAACTGTTTATTTAGAAAGTTAAAACCCTGTTGTTCATGATTTGATTTGGTGGTTTTATAACTTCTTTTATTGCAAAATTAAAAAATTACAGACAATAATAATTTATATTCAATAGTGGAGGGAAAAAACTGAGTATTTCAGGTTTATAACCGAGTTCTTTATTCAGGCAGCTTTGTAGGAAACGTTACCGTGATGGATTTCTGCACTGACCGTTTCTTAAATATTATGCTTAAATCCTCAGCAATTCTCCTTCTCTTCGACAGTAGTATTAAGAACGTCTACTCCCTCTTCATCAGTCTAACGGAAAGCGCACTTTACTCTTGGACCCTCGAAATTAAACTTTTAGTACTTCCTGCGAAACTTGTGAATGTTTTGTTGAACAATTCTCAAGCAAAAAGGAAGGGAAAAAAACATTGTTTATGGGCATCTTGAATTTTTTTTTCCAGGCCTTACCACCTGTTGCGTATATTTATGTATATAAGGTTTTGTAGCGTTCAAAGGCGTGTAAGTAAGCTTTTAAGTCTTAATTTTTATAATTGTACTTTTATTTTAATTAATTCTTTTTTTTTTTTCTTTCGCTTTTTTTCACACATATGTAATGGGTTTTTTTTTTCCGAATAAAAAGACACTCCATACCTATCCAACTGCTTAAGAATCAGCTACTCTGATTCCAGGTGCAGGGGTATGGAGTGGTGTTCTGTAAACACTAATGCTTTCCACGAAAGCACGACCTGTGAAATTTTACATCCCACGGTCGAGAACGTTGTTATGAACAGAGGCAGAATCCGTATTTTTGTTTCCCCCTTTGGAAATTTATTAACAGAAAATAATACTGAGTCTGCAAGATCAGATAGACCGACAAAAGAAGGAATTGAGATTGAATTTGAGGCTGGATAAAGAATTATTTTGACTCTATGCTGATTCTATTCCTTAACGAAAGTGCTTTAAAATAATATTTATCGTATCTCTAATAATAATAAAGAAGAATGTGTCTGTGTGTTGGCGCTCTACAGAGCAGACCGCTGGACTTAGAACTACGAAATTTGGCACGAGCATTCTTTGGAGGGTGGGAATGCGCACCTCGGAGCCGCTTTTTTGAAATTTTAATTAATTAAAAAATAAGCGAAACTTTGGCGTTTTTCCTTAATGACTTTCGAAAATATTACAGCACAAAAATCATTTTTACACCATCTGAAAGCGCAAAAAATTGTCTTTTCAATGACATTAATTAAGTTGCCGTAAAATGTTTTCTTTAATTTTAATAACCATTTTAAAATATTTTTGGCATAATTTACAACAATACTTTTCATTGTTGCAACGCAATTCAAACCGTTTCCGTTGTTTAAATAAATATTTATTTGCATGTGCCTTTTTCATTGTTGAAAGGTAAGCTAATATCTGAATGTTTAATGATATGTTTTAATCAGCATGATTTCATACATCTAATATGCTGCTGGACGTAAAATGTGGCGCGGCATTTTAAAGTTAAAATCAAATGCATATTTTGTAAGAGGAATAGGAGAGTGCAGTGGATGACGACACCAATTGCATGCTATATGACACAGACAGTTACTCGACTCCATTAGGGGCGTTCATGCAGACAACGAACATAATAGGTGCAAGGCATAGGAAAGAAAAGGGGTTAAATATCTATCAAAATTTGAAATTTAAAATTACTTTGTTAAGGGAACCATGAATATCAATTTATACATAAGAGATTCAGTTTAAATTATATTCCCGGCGAACAAGCTGGTCGCCGAAGGCGGCTAGTGTTAAATAACCAGCGGGAGTGGTCTCCCCTAAACTTTCTCGTATACTTCTCGAAAAAGGTGCTGTTTCCCCTCCCCCCGCGTGGATAAAAAAATTCGAACCTATTGTAACCCATGATCCGACGACTATCAGAAAATATTTAGGTAAAAAATCAAATTCGAAGAGATGCGTTCCGATTAAATGAATACCGATTTCTACTCTTTCTTGGCTCAAGGACAATCCTTCCGCGTGCACAGATTGCTACCAAGTACGCATGCGCATGGAGAATCGGATGAAAACAAAAGCGCCAAGCAGGAGTCAATAAATATCGTGCACAGAAGATTGCGTCCAATACGCATGCGCGTGCAGACAGCGGACTCGTTGGAGATGCGCTTATACAGACAGTCAACCTGTTGACGGATTTGGCCCAAAATTTTATACGAACCTACATTCATGACGATAAAACTGTGTACGAAATTTCATCCATCTAGCTATTCAAGTTTTTGAATTATAGCGTTCGCATGACCGCGGACATACAGGCAGACAGACTTCCCGTGGACGGATTTTGTCCAAAATTTGCTAGAAACCTACAAATTATGTTTAAAGACCACATACCAAATTTCATCCCCGTAGCTCTAATAGTTATCGTGTTCACTGACAGACATAATTCCCAAATTGTGTTTTTCGTACTCAGGGAGGTCTAAAACGTGGAGATTCGTCAAAATCTCGAGTTCGAATTTTTTGACGATTACAATACTTTCTCTTTGTATACTTCGTGTACGAGAAAGTAAAAATGATGCGATAAAATAATATTTATCGTATGTAATCCATATGTTTGTTTTCCTTTCAGAGAAATGCAATTTCCCTTACAAGCCTGCCTTGTTTTCAATGGCTCTTTTTCACTTGACAGGCAACTGCACCTTGAACAGAAACGATCGCCGAGCTGCAGTTGTGTTTTAGATTGTGTTCCATATTCAGGTGGAATTATTCCTCCTTCCGGTGTCGTCATCGTACCTGTGCCAAATGATTATGTCCATTGTGTTTCCATTGCATTCTCTCGGTAGCAGTATCATCGCGGGACATCTTGGAGTGGCCTTGGATCCGACAGCTCAGTAAACGGAAGCGCCCTCTCGTGAGAGGAAACCGCTTTTTCCGATCGTGCTTTTCGCTTAAATGGGGCTTCTGGATTCTTTTCTGACCGGAACGCTTGTAAATTGTCGGCAAGCCCCTGTACACGTCACTTTCGAGGAATTCGAAGTGACATCGGGTCTCTTTTTTTAAAGAGGCGCGCGTGATTTGTCGAGTGTTTTGTGGTTTATTGTTTGGGAAGCACATTTTGCCCGCTGCACGCATTCACTCGAGGGATTTGTTTCTTTGACTTTTTAAAACATTATCAACTTTTGAGTTATCAATTTATTTTCTGAAGTACTGCGAATTTTTGTCGTTTTCCGTAGATTGAATTTGCATTTCAAAGATGAAGTAACGAAGGAAGTTGCCCCGTTTTATTATTACGGAATAATTGTAAATTCGAAAGTTTTGAATCGTTTAAACTACCGTCTTATTTATTTGTGCATTTCTTCTCTATATAAGATAGTGCTCCGTTTGTCTGTTTATTATATTTTCTGTCGTTGCATTTGTTCACACGAATGTTTTTATACCAACTAAATATTTCGTAGTTTTACTGCAAATTTCAGCAGAATTACTCTTCACTTTGCTTAAAATTATATTTCTGTTTGACTGCAACGACAGGCCTTAGTCATAAAATTCACAAAAATCTGTTTCATACTGTTCCATGCTTTCGTCAATTTAATTTTCGTTAATAACAACAACTTGATGATTTCAGCGTGAGCGGTTTTATGACAAACTTTGTAGGAATGAATTACATTTTTTAAAAATCCCTTCCGTGTTTATTTATTTTTCTATTAATTACTTCGCAAATATTCAAAATATGATGTATTAGGGATTCGTAAATAAACATAAAGGGGAAACCATAAATTCTTCAAAGCATCTGTGAAACACAAAAATCAGTTTTTATTGCCCATGTTCATTTTTTTATACAAATGACTAAATGGGGTTTTTAGAAGTCCGCGTACATACAGAGATGATAATTAATTTTATATTTAATTAAATGTAATTAAGTATTAATTAGCGAATTTGATTATAATAAGTACCTATTTGTATAATGCCGGTGCAGTAAGAATTGTTTGTCTGAACGACAAGCAATAATAGAAAATGAATTATGAACATAATTCTCTTAGGAAATGAAATTTACCGCACTGATATTGGAAAAAATTTGCAGATCTTAATATAAATAAAAGTCATTGTGGGTTTGTATGTTTGTATCTATGTTCCACATCTCCTCCTAAACTACGGCACTGATTTCAACCAAACTTTGAACACTTATTAATTAAGACTAGGGTAAGATTACTGTCAACTTTTTAAAGCGCTCAAGTTACTTAAACAGTCTGTTAATTAAAAAGTAACCGAAACCGTTTTTCCGCTGTAAGTTCGGAGCAAATTATCCCCTGAAAATTATTTTTATACCATCTTAAAGTTCAAAATTTTACCTTTTTAATGATATCAATTTTATATCTGTGACTTTTTTCTTTCAATTTGTATTAATTTTTCAAAATTTAAAAAAAACGTTGACACGCAGACGATTTTAAAATAAATCAAATTTAATGATACTAGAATTGATACTGATGAGTTGCTAGGCAACGGTGTAATTACTTTGCCATTATTTTTTCTGTTTATTTGTTTTCAAATATCGTTTGGCAATGTTTTCATTGGTTCTTAAAGAATTCTAAAGCTTATTTAATTAGATTAAAAAATCACTGCATTTCATATCACCTGTCATTTTTACCTGCGTTTCCGAAGAAATAATAAATGCTTAATAATATATTAAATGAGAAAGTGTGTCTGTCTGTTTGTTACGCTTTCACGGCCAAACTACACGTGGAATAACTTATTTTGAATGTCAAACATCACGTGATCATAAAGAAAGCCGCGATTATGTGATCTTTCAGGGAAAATAAACAAATAATTTACTCAACTCGACGCTTGATTTTCATTTTTCGAGTTTGTAGTCTATTTAATTTTAGTGATTTATACTTTTCCATATCAGATTTTATTCAAGAAGCTGTCGATAAATTGACGTCGGGACAGAAATCTATTGATAGATAGAATATAGCTGCAAGAGTTTTTAGATTAAAATTTAGAAACTAAAGTTTATTATAACTAAAGGAAAATATGCGACGATATAGTATTTTGTTTTATGTATTCTTTTAAATGGTAGAAGTGGATGACAAATAGCATGATGGATGGTACACAGATTATAAGGGCCTGATGATACCATTGAGTACAATGATGTAATTTACAATAACGGAGAATATATGAGGAATAGAGAATGGTTGTTCAATTAGTAATTTTGGCACTGATTAATGAAAGTTTAAGTCAGATAAATAAAAAAAATATATGTTACAAGTAACATCATATCCTGTAGAGTTCTTGAACTCCTTAGAATTGTCAGGGGTACCTTCCGACAAGCTGATATTAGAAGTCGGTGTGCCAGTACTATTGATACGTAACCTCGATGTACCGAGATTGCGCACGGTTACAAATTGCACACCTAGGTCCAAACGTCGTGAGAATGTTTAAAAACGAGAGAGTGTTTTAATTTCACGCATTCCGATAATACCGAAGGATTTGCCATCCAATTTCAAAAGGTAGGCTCAGGGCCAGACAGTCAAAGGGGCAGGCGTACATTTAGAAAACCATATTTTTCCCATAGGCAACATATGTGGCGTGTTCACGTGTGTCCAGACCACAAAACCTCTACATCCGTGCAAAAAAAGTAAAGCAAAAAACGTAGTATACAAAAGTGTGTCAGCATAGATAAAAAAATTACCTAACTATAACAGCAAACACTCCTGTTAGTCGTCCAATAATGTATTATCAACCGTCAAAACTTTTAATTTTCCCTTTCAATATGTAACGAAACATTTACATTCGTAAATTTAAAAAATTTAATACTTCAAATTCTTCGCGCACGAAGTCGCGGGTTACAGATAGTTATTATCTAAATCTCATAGCAAAATAAAATAATAGCCGAAACAAGTGAAAATAATTATTAACAAATTTTAAACCTATAAATGCATACCTTCATATCTCGAATAATAATAAAGGAGAATGTGTGTGTCTGTGTATGTATTGGTTCTCTACAGGGCAGACCGCTGAACATAGAGCTACAAAATTTGGCACAAATCTGCTTTGGAGGGTAGGAATGTGCACTTCGGAGCCCTTTTTTGAAATTTTATTTAAAATTTTAATTAATTAAAAATTAAGCGAAATTTTGGCGTTTTCCATTAATAACTTCCGAAAATATTACTGCACGAAAATCATTTTTACGCCGTCTGAAAGTTCAAAAAATTCCCTTTTCTATGATACCAATTAAGTTGCCCTATAAGTTTTCCTCTAATTTTAATAAATTTTTAAAAATGTTTTTTGGCATAATTTACAACCATACTTTTCATTCTTGCAACGCAATTAAAAGAGTTTTCATTGTTTAAACAAATACTTAATTGTGTGTATCTCTTTCATTGTTGAAAGGTGAGGTAATATCCTAATACATTTTGCTTTCATATTTCATTTCATGAAAATTTTGTGGAATCTGTAAACCAAGCTCTCTGAGATATTACGTATATTAAGAAATATTTCCATTAACCTGAATGATTATGGTTACTATCTTTTCATTCTTTTTTGGCATGTTTTAATCCAGCTCTCATGTCACTAGTCATAAAATGTGCCGCGTCATTTTAATGTTGAAATCAAATGCATATTTTACAAGAGGAATAAGAAAGTGAAGATAGTGCCGACAACATGGAATTAGAGATTACATGAGACGGTCAGTTATTTGACTCCAGTAGGAGCATTTATGTAGACAATGAGCAGAAGAGGTCACTAATAGAACATAGGTTAAATGTCTTCCACAATCTGAAGTTTAAAATTACGTTGTTAAGAGAACCCTGAATACAAAATGATTCAAGATTCAATTGAAATCATATTCCCGGCGAACAAACTGGTTGCCGAAGGTGGCTAGTTTAAAATAATTGGCGAAACCAGTGGACCAGTACCAACCACTGGACTGATGTCGATAATTTTTATTTCATACGGAATGACGTTTAGATATGTCATCAATGGTCTTCTGCCACCCACCACCTTCCATTTTTAAATATTTGCAAAATAAAACTTTGGCATAGTCTCTCAGCCTCCACAACAGCCATTTGGCCACTTTATTTCACCAAGTTGCAAGCTATTAATATTACGGTCGAACAGTCTGTCCCCTAGTCTATAAATTTAAAATAATTTTAAAAACAAAAGACGAATCCCCAGCCTCAACCAGTGGACCGATTTTGACAATTTTTATTGCATGTTAAAGCTTATGACCCCTAGAAATGTAATCAAGGATTGCCTATCACTCATCGCCCTCCATTTTCGAGAGATATCGGAAAAACACTACGTCACTGCACACTCTCAATGAGAAAATCTCATGAGAGAGTTCCCCCAACCACTGGATCGATTTCGTCAATTTTTATTTTGTATGAAAGCTCACGACACTAGATAGATTGTCAATGGCCGCTTATACATCTCAATTCTTCATTTTCGAGAAAAATCACAAAATCACTGCTTCATTGTAAATTCTCTAGAAGAGAAAACATTGACTGTGTTCCCAGTCTCAACAACTGGACCGATTTTACCAATTTATCTCACTTTGCAAGCATAGCTAACAATTATTGGCTTCCATTATTGAAAGCTAAGGATTTTACTCGTACTTTCTTTTTGTGTCATCAATTTTTCTGTGAAATATGTAAACGGAGTCCTCTAAGATAATAATTATATTTGGAAACATATTTAGTAAGCTCAATGATTATGGTTGCTGTGTTTTAATTCTTTCTATCAGCATGTTTTAATCCAGCTAGCATGCTGCAAGACATAAAATGTGTCGCGCCATTTTCATACTGAAATCTAATCAGTATTTTGCATAAGGAATAAGAAAAGGTGCCGACGACGTGCAATTAGATGTTAGATGACGCATGCAGGTACTTGGCTCCTTTAGGGACGTTCATGTAGACAATGTACAGAACAGATGCAAAGTTACTAAACGAACACGGGTTAAGTGTCTGTAACAATTTCAAGTTAAAATTGCTTTTTTAAGGGGGCTATAGAAATCAAATTATACACATGAGATTCAATTGAATTTATATCCCTGACGAACAAGCTAGTCGAAGAGGGCGGCTAGTATGTAATACATCGAAACCTCTCTACAGTGGTCACCCACCGTTCCAAGGAAAATTGGTCTCTCTAAAAGGTTATTATGTTTGGAAGTAGAAAATGTTTAAATAAGACCTAATTCGTCATTTCTGATAAATCTAATTTTAAAAATTATCCAAAGAAAAAAAGCACTTTATCCGAAAATTTCTCTCTATATATATTTCTTTCTTTTCTCTTTTTTTCATTTTTAGAAAAAAGATAAAATTTGTGTCTGCTTGGGTCTTTCAGAGGTCACACTCAATTTTTTTTTTAATTGTAAAAGTATATCTATATTTGTTTCGTCGGTAGTTGTTGAGGAAAGGCAATGATATCGTCTATTTTTTCCTAAGTCGTTGAGCTGAAAGTTACATTTTCTGATGGTCGCAATCCATAGCATCAGATTTTTTATCAAGAGTTCGAATCAGCACCTGAAAGGCACAAACGAACTCTTTAATGCCCAAAGCCGGTAGAGTCCGAAATTCATTTTTCTCTTCACATTGGGAAAGGAATGATTAATTCCTATCTGATTTCCGGTGTTGTTTTTGAATGTATGAATTTTTTGTTCTTCCTTTCCTCCATTTTCTCTTTATATAATGTCCACAGTCGGAAAGACGAATTTCATTGAAGTTGAACGCGCGACAAACCCGACTGCTCAGAGGGGTTTGAGTGGCCGTTAATAGATTTTATTTTAACATTATGTCTATGGGCAGAAAAGTTCCACGCCGAACAAAAATGGCCGTTGAGAGGAATGATCACTATAGCCACACTCTTGTTCAATACAGATACTTTAGTTTTACCTAATAATTCCGCCGAAAAGTGATCGAAATAGTCGATGGAAAAAACAAAACATACAAATTTCCATGCATATTGTTGATCTCTTAGCCGACCGACTGAAAACAGTCGGCACAATGTGACATCTGATTCTCTTGTCGTCTTGTCGGTTATTCTGTCAAATGTGGTGCTAACTACTGGCCGAATGGACGACAATTTAAAAGGATGTCGGTCATTCTGTTGACTTAACCGTTAATCAGTCCTCAAATTCGGACATAAATGGTTTATCTCGACCGTTTATTGTATACAATTCCTTGATCAGATCCTAAAATTATTAGATTCCTTGATACCCTGCTCTCAACATCTCCCAAAATCGCAAAGATTTTTGCCGACCAAAGTCTTAATTTCTCGCCGACGGGCAGGGGCTACCCAGCTAGCGCCGCCCCTGCTTACATGAAGTAATTAGCTTCCCCAGTTAACTCGATTCAGTGCATTAAAAGAATAAACTGCAATCCTCTTTGAGTTGCCGACTTTGAAACAACATAGATGGAAGTAGAATACGTTATTAAAGTGAGCTCTGTTTTGCTTTTGAATATAATACTGCAAGAGTTGACGAGGAATATTATTTGGCATGAACATGACTAGAGTGGAATTCATGTACTATATCTGTTATGTATCGAAAGGTTATGGCGAAATAATTTGTAAATGAGAAAAGAAACGGGTGTGTCGGTGAGTGGACGCACGTTTGTCTTTTTAAGATGATGTCTTGTTTATTTGAAGTATTTTTTGAGCCACCGTTTATTGAATAGTTGCTTTAGTAAATAATGCCACATGATGAAAATTATGCTGTGTGCGGGCCGTTTATCGTGTGCAGTCTCGGAGTTGCGTGGATTCGTGCACGGGCTTGTCCGACGGACGGGAAGAGAATGACGCGAAAAGCGCGCGGTTGGAACTTGACGTCACGAGCAGAGGGGTGTTGCGTCACTCTCTCGGCGACGAGTAATCGGGAGCGGAGATTCAGTCCCGTCATCCCACACCACGCGGATTTCCTATGAATTGCCGAGATGGTATTTGTTTGCTCTTCGCCATTGTGTCAATGGAGCGGGACGCACTCCCTCACTTGAGAATGAACGACCTATCTGCGCTGATACGACATTGCGAATGGATTGTAGAATGTTTGTTGTAACTATCTGCTACCTTAGTTTTTTAATTTAAAGCTATTTCGCAGAGTGATGTTTGACGTGAAACAGGTGAGCAACGATGAACATAGAAACGGAGCTCTCTCTCCTAGGGTTATTCGCTCAGAATAGTGAAGTTGATGCGCTCCTTCAAACAATTGCTTCTCCCAATATTAATGTACGATGCACCTAGGTGGGAATTTTAGGCGCCCACAAATTCCTGGGGGGGGGGGGGGCGTACACTTCATTCCAAACAAGATTTAAGGCTGATTACTATTTATTTATTTATTTATTCAAAGAAAGCACGCTACAGAGATGACTCCATTTACAGAGTGCATGACAAAAGCATACAAAATCACAAGTCACAAAGTGAATTAAAACACACACACACACACACACAAAAAGTAACTGCAGAGAATACAACAGTTCCAAGCTCAAAACCTCATCAATTATAAAAATGTAAACACATAAATGTTTTAAAATGAAAAAATGCAATTACAAAAGCACCAAAAACACACCGAGGCCCCAAAAGTCCATGCCGCACACCGTCAAAATAGAAATATGAAAAAAAAAAATCACACAATATTTTTTTTTTAAATGTAGAACACCAAATAAAAAAAAACATTTAAAAAAAAGCAAGCGTCAAAAATTCAAATACACACAAACACTAGATCAACGTATAAAAATCTTAATATGTATAGTCAAGTGTAAGAAAAGAAAAGGAAATCAGGTCATGTATATAAAAGTTAAAAACAATTCGATTTAAAAACAGTAGGAGACATATGATAAATGTCCAGTTCACCAGAGATCTTGTTAAAAGTCTTATAAAATTTATACAACGAGAACCTGTCAATATACTTAAATCTAGAATACACATTAGGAAACGAACCCTGGTTCCTCAAAGATCTGGCAGGCACAGCGAAATTTATAGCGCTCAGTATATCAGTACAATCGATCGAACCATTTATTACCTTGTAGAAGAAAAGAACACAAGAAACATCTCGTCTGGAACACAAACTAGCTATATTAAACATATCACGTAGATAGGAAGAAGATACATCTTGTAAGTAAATTCCATTTTTCTTGTAAAGCAAATATCGCAAGAAGTTGTTTTGAATTCGTTCAATAATTTCAATTTTATTACGATAAATGGGATCCCAAATGATACTACAATATTCCAGACTGGATCGTACATGAGCGTAGTATAAAACCTTCAGGGCAATTTCACTCGAAAATTCCTTAGTTTTGCGTTTAAGAATTCCAAGTCTACGATATGCCTTAGAGACCATGGAATTAATGTGTTGGGAAAAATCAAGTTTAGTGTCAAAGATGATACCTAGATCCGTGACTGAGTCAGAGCGTGATAAAACAAGATCATTAATTTTATAAACATGATTCAAGGGCTGAGATTTTCTAGTATAACTAAGAATACTACATTTTTCAATGTTCAGATGTAACTTGTTGACTGTACACCACTTAAAAAGACAATCAAGGTCACTCTGCAGAAGGACAGCATCTAGATTGGAATTCATTGAACTAAACAATTTCAAGTCGTCAGCAAATAAAAGACACTCAGAGTACTTAAAAACACTAGTAAGGTCATTAATAAATAAAATAAAAAGCAGAGGTCAAGATTAGAGCCCTGTGGGACACCGGAAGTACCCGAGAACTCACGTGAAACAGCATTATTAAAATAAACGTAGAGTGACCTATTACATAAGTAAGAATGAAGCCAATCCGTCAGGTTAACATGGAAACCAAGACCATGCAACTTATTTAAAAGAATGCCAAAATCGATAGAGTCAAAGGCCTTCGAAAAGTCGGTGTAAATAACATCAAGTTGTGAGCCAATTTGAAATGAAGAGATAATCTTATTTGTCAAGCAAAATAAGTTAGTGGCACTTGAACGTTTAGGAATAAAACCGTGTTGAGATGGAGAAATTAAGTTCTTAACTTGGTGGAAAAGTCTTTTATGTATTATACTTTCAAAAATCTTAGACATGGGACTTAAAATAGCAATGGGTCGATAATTTTTACAATCCTGTGCATCTCCTTTTTTGAAAACGGGAATAATTCTTGTTTGCTTCCAGACATAAGGAAATACGTTTGATCTCAACGATAGGTTAAACAAAATAAGAAGGGGATAAATGAAAAACTCTGCACAACCCTTAATAATAAAAGAAGGAATGTTATCCACACCAACAGTTAGAGAAGATTTTAATTCCCTAATTGCCAAAACCACATCATCATAAGTAACGCTGTCGATTTTAACGAAATCACCGACACAGTTGCTCTTGAACTCATTCTTTATATCATAGTTTGTGCTAGGTTTGAATACAGATTTAAAATAGTCAGCAAAAGCATTTGCAATATCACCATCATTCTCATAACACACGTTATTATAGTATAAACTATTAGGTGAATTGTGCTTTGTATTATTAAAATAAGACCAAAATTTTCTAGGATTCGAAATTAGATTTTTTTCCGTGAGCCGCAGATATGTGTTATAATCTTTTTGGATACTATACTTAACAGCTGAGCGTAGAGCTCTAAATTCATCGACTGAATCAGGATTTACACATTTTAAAGCCAACCTTCGGACTCTGGCTTTCCTTTTTAACAATCTTCTGGTTTCAGTTGTGTACCAGAAGGGAATTCTCCTAGTAACAGTTTGTCTTAAAGGAACAGTACGACTAAAAACATCATTTAAACAGTTATAAAAGCTAAAAACTGCTTTGTCAATGTCATTAAAATTAAGTAGGAAACTCCAGTCAATCTCACGGAAAAAACACCACATAGCCAAAAAGTCAGCCCTTCTAAAATCATATCTAGATATATTCACATTCTTCCTATTGGGGTGGTCAGCAACGAAACAAATGAAACAAATTGCGCACTGCCATATATGAAATCTCTTTCGTCCACTGGGATCTCAAGGTTGAAATCAGAAATGATCATAGTCAGGAAACTTTTTCGCTGACATTCTAAACAGTTTAATTGCTATTCAACCCTTCTTCGCTCAGAACAGGAATAGACATCGGTACCACTACGCAACCACCAGGTGGGATGTGCCACTTAAAATGAAGAAACATTACCCCCCCCACACACACACACACCATAAAATACAAAAGCCTTTCTTTTATGCGGAATCGATCCCATTTTTCAATTCCTACTATTAGTTCACACTCTCCCTATATATTTATTTATTTATATATCTTGTTCAAATTTTCAATCGTTAATAAAATACTTTTTATTCATCCACTCAAGTTCAAATACATTTTTTAAAACTTGTAGTGGATGACACTTGATGTTAATACAGTTTTTTCAAATATCAATTCATTAATTAAATTTAATTAATTAATTTTAGTTTTATATGGAAGAAAAAAATTTCTAAAATATATATATTTTTTTATATTACTTGTTGTTCAGTAAACTTCATCTAATCCTCATGGTATGGAAATGAATATATCCGTATGAAGAATGCCAATCATATGTATGACGTTTTTCTCCCCTTTAAAATTCACACGAACTAAGTCATAGATGTCAGCGGTATTCCAGGTTATCTCGTGCTGAGTAGAAGAACATCACACTGGTACTCAATCTGGGCATACATTTCAATTATTCGGTACCCAATCTGAGTATAGGCTCAACCGGTCAAATAATTTGAGTGTGAGCTTTTTCTCCCCAGAATATCCTCTACCTACTAAATTTCACAGATCAAATATCTTCGTGTTACTGGTGTGGTACGGAAATTTGGAGGCTGGTGTGCTGTCGCGGCTCAAAATTGTGTAGCCCTTGCGAATGGTCCATTCAACAATCTAGTATTTCTCGTGATCTGAGATAAACGTTTCTGCTGCTCCAGAAGGGCTCGTCGTAGTTAATTTGGAGATTTCGCATGTTGTAAATCAGAGGGGACTGTCAGTCTCGGGTCCAGCCAACAAGCCGCGTTCCCCTCGCAGCCAGAGTGTGGTTGAGCATCTTTCGCCGTTTTCAAAATGGAGATATGCCGAATTCCATTGGTTGAAATGGGCTGTTGGTATTGCGGAACTGAGAATTGAGTTCATCCTGAAAAGTTGGCTTGTCGTCAAAAATCATCGGATGAACTTTTTACTTTACGAAGATTCATTTTATCATATTTACTTCGCTGTCATTTAGTTTTGATTGGCAGCAAGGAATCTCCACGATCTTGTTTTAGAATTTAGCACCACCAGGGAAATTCCACATTCGTCATTTTACAACGAAAGTTTGCCACATTTGCTGAGGGGGGGGGGGATTTTAAACAGCACTTTTCAGCAGTTGCTACCTTTGTAAAATTGAGTGGAATTTACTGTAATCATTTTGCAATTTTCTCTGCATCAAATTTTTTTCTGAAAAATGTTTCTCAAAATCCTGTCGAGAATTGCAGTGGATCATTGAATTCAATTTCCTAATATTGTTTCTATAAAATAATATGAGCACTTGTATCATTCGTTCTTAATTTGTAAGCTGAAAGAAATGAAATAATTGGAATCGCTTGTAAGAAAAATCTCGTTCTGTTGAGTTCGTTTTTATTGGCGCGCGCTTGCCCATTGTCCAGCGGAGCGAGGGCAAGGACATGCTCCTGGAATGCAAGGGGAGTTGAAGTGAAATGCCGGACAAAAGCGAAATCGATGCCCTTTCGCCTCTCAGTAGGTCACTGACACCTTTGGACAAAGCATGCGCAGATGCCACGAGTTATTTACTGCCTCGAAAGTGTGCCACCGACAAAGGGACATTGTCCACTTCTGGTGGCCACGACACGGACCGGGAAGGGGATTTGTATGGGAGCGAAATCTTTGAATAAACTACTGTGGAGATGTCTGCATTCAACACTTGCATCGCGTTATAAAACTAAATATGGGCATAACTTAACTCAGTGGAATTTATTGGTTTGTTGCATTACATGCTACTATTATTAAGGCGATAAGTGAACCAATTTTAGGTTCTCCAATTAATGGTAAACATGATTCCGGAAAGGACACCATTGGGTCAATTTGATGGAGCTCTTGCTCAGTCTGACACTCTCTTCTTGTTCACATTTCATTTCATTTTCATTCAAGTCTCTTGAATGGCCGTTTTTTACTTTCTCGTATACGAAGTATACAAAGAGACAGTATTGTAATTGTCAAAAAATTCGAACTGGAGATTTTGACAATCTCCACGTTTTAGACCTCCCTGAGTCCGAAAAACACAATTTTGGAATTATGTCTGTGAACACGATAACTCGAAAACTATGAGAGCTACGGGGATGAAATTTGGTATGTGGTCTTTAAACATAATTTGTAGGTTTCTATCAAATTTTGGACAAAATCTGTCAAAGGAAAGTCTGTATGTCCGAAGTCATGCGAACACTATAACTCAAAAACTTGAATAGCTAGATGAATAAAATTTGGTACACAGTTTTATCGTCACGAATGTAGGTCCGTATCAAATTTCGGGCCAAATCCGTCAAAAGGTTGACTGTCTGTCGGTCTGTATAAGCGCATCTCCAACGAGTCCGCTATCTCCACGCGCATGCGTATTGAACGCAATCTTCTGTGCACGATATTTATTGACTCCTGCTTGGCGCTTTTTTTTCATCCGATTCTCCATGCGCATGCGTACTTGGTAGCAATCTGTGCACGCGGAAGAATTGTCCTTGAACCAAGAAAGAGTAGAAATCGGTATTCATTTAATCGGAACGCATCTCTTTGAATTTGATGCTTTACCTAAATATTTTCTGATAGTCATTGGATCCTGGGTTACTATAGGTTCGAATTTTTTTATCCACGCGGGTGGAGGGGAAACAGCACCTTTTTCGAGAAGTATACGAGACAGTTTAGGGGAGACCACTCCCACTGATTTTCCATCAGTCTGTTGACATTAGATGCTTTCGTCATTTTTAGATGAAATTAATTGCATGGCAGGAAGCACTGTTTAGTTGGCACGCAACTACCAATCAGAAAGTTTTGTTTTTGATTCGTGGCAGAATTTGTGGGATATTCAAACCAACTGATTGCACTCGATTCAAATGTCTTTTAATGGTTGTAAATTCTAAAAGAAAGATTGCGTACGGAATGAACGAGGCTTCGATTTGACCACCCTATCTTGGCACGTATACAGATATTGCCTACGAAATCAGCCGTGGCCTGCCAGCATATAACAGAAACCTATCTAGTGAATGCCCCACGCACATTTATCTACGAATTGGATATTTTGGCAACACGCATCCTCTCTTGCACGAACAGTATCATTTTATCTTACTTTTATTCTTTTGAAATCTTGGGCTTTTGCAGTTAGTTTCAAATATTGGATTTCTCTTTTTATGAGAATTTTCAAATTGGTATCTGAAATTTAACTTATATATTCCTATTCTTTTTTTTTATTTTATGCATATAAAATGAAAGATGCCACGTTAAAAAAAATGAAACTAAAAAATTTCCAATTTCTCAAATATTAATTTTACTAATTTTTTTAAGAATATAATTAAATAACTGCCGAATAATAATTACTTAGCTATTGCTATATGAAATCTATATTCATGAAATTTTGCCTCGTGATTTGTAATGTATGAGCGGCCGTCTGTTGTATTTGGAGATGGCATTTTCCTCTTGAAAATTACAGATTGCTTGTCGTCACTTGTTTATTACGGGGTTCTGCTGCGATTGAATGCAAAGCAGAATTATGCAATAATCGCGGTGACTGTCAGTAAACGGTTTTAGGTACCTCCCCACGGATGATCTGTTTCTTGAGAAAGCAGGTGCGTGGTACTTTTTAAGTCAGGCCTTTCAGCCTCCCAAAAGATTGACAGGGGTACGCGTCGCATTTTCCGGCCCGATGAGCCCCATCTGTTTTGTGGGGCTTCCGCGGTGTTTGCTGCCACTTCTGCGCACGCTGTGTTTACCTGCGGCCTCGCTGTTTGTGTTTGGACGCGCCTTTTGTGTTTGGAGAGGGCGCAGTGATTGCGATGAAAACTGTTTTCTGTAAAAGATCAGTAAGAAGAATAAGTAAACATACATGCATTTGAGAAATGTGTTTTCGGAGAAATAAATTCGCTGGACTGTCTACCTGGCCTGAAAAGTTGGAATTTCGGTTGAAATCGCGGAAAAGTCGCAAATTTAGCCTGAAGGTCACGTTTTTTTTCCCCCGGTCTCAAAAGTATTCTTTCATATTTAGTAAATATGCGTTCCTAAAAATGCTAAACTGTAGATAAACGTGAATTTTTTGATAATCAATCTCAAATGACACTGACAGTGCCAAAATGCGTGTTAAAAGTTCGTAATAATTGAAAAATGAAAGTCGCGAAAACTTTTACAAGGTAAGGTAAACTTTGCATTTAAATTTTAACTTATCTACCACTTTAGCTTTTCGGCATATTGTAATTTTCTCCTGTAAAAAGTAAATCGAATTCTTGTATATTTTTGATTTACAGAATAAGATTTTTGTAGTAAAACTAAGTTCTGTGATTAGTAAGAAGAATTTGTATTTGTTTAACAAGAAGAAGGCTTCACAGACTATTCAGTGAAGTGTAATATTAAAAATAAGATATTAATGACAAATGCAACAACTCTGCGTATCGTCTAACATCCAACTGTGTGTTCTCTTCGTGGTGTCGCCTCCTATAAGATATACTTTCAAAAATAAATGCACCCGAAACATTTGACGTGCGTCACGTGAGCATGGATCGATCCCAATCCTGATTCAATCTATACTTATAAAAGGCAATGTTTTTTTTTGTGTGTGTGTGTTTGTCTGCGATGTCCAGACGAATCTATCGCACTTACAGCCATGAAATTTGGCACACAGGTAGTCGTAATGGTGACTCAATGCACCTCGAAGCCGGAATTTTAAAATTTAATCTAGAATTTTTTTTATTAAATGTTTTGGTTGATTTTTCGCACTAATTTCTCAATAGAATGGTTTCGAATAATTGTACGACAAAAATAGATAGACCATCAAAAAGAGCACGCGATTTCCGTTCTAATGAAGTTAGTTTTGAATTTCTAACGTAATTTACTGAATTTTGAGAATTTTTTAAAAAATAGTCAGTTTTGCCATCTAAATGTTAGTTTTGTTTTTAAATTTGTTGCATCCGACTTTCTAATAACACTATTATTTTCAATTTTTTTCAGCTTATAACTAGAACGGTTCTGTCGGATTTAAAACAAGAACGGTTAAAATATCTTTTCCCGTTTTTTATAAATTAATTTTTTTCTGGGCCATTGAGAGTTATTTTTCTCGATCGAGTTCCTCGCGCGGCACTTCTTCGGACCGTTGATGCCAATTTTGATTGGCGGACGCGCAGTATACGTCATGACCTTCGCCTGAATGGATTACTTCGATTATTATTTTCGGATTTGATTTATATTTTGCTTACTGTATAATAATCATTTTCACGTTCCAATTTTGTGATATTGTTTTGGATTAACGTACTCTGTACTGTAGCGCGAAAAAAAAAAAAAATAAGCAGGAAAATCAAAAAAATGTGTATCTTTTGTTTTGATTTTGTTTTCAAAACTTTTTCATGTCATTGTGGGCGGTTTTTTTTTTGTTTGTTTTTTTCTCATTTTGTTAAAGTCCTGATTCCACGGGCAACGCTGTGCGCGTACTGCTAGTAGATTATATTTACTAAAATGTGTATCAAAACTTGTAGGGTCAGTTGGGGTAATGGGGGACATTTTTTTCTCTCTGAAGGGCAAGTATGCGATGGAGAAGATATCTTAATTTTTTGCGAGTGCATAAGCATATTCCGCAGGGTTCATTTAACAGTGCCTCCTTTCAAAAATAATTTTATCGTTTAATCGACCTCACTTCTAGGAGCGTTCTTAATTTACCCCTAATCACCCCAGAGACTATGGGATAAATGGGAACGCGTATTTTGGCTTCTGATCACAGTATCGAAGTGATTTGAAGAGAATATTATTTGAATTGATTAGAAACTACTGTATATAGCCTTAAAATGCATTTAACTGCCTCTTCCTAATTATCTCAAAATGCTCTTTTTTGAATGTTTTTCGGCAAAAATATCTTCTTTTTCATGAAATATCGCATGTAAGCAATCATAACTATTTACTACCTTCAATTTGGTGTAATTTATTATCATTCTAATTCAAATTTTGTCGGGAACAGTTGGGAAATGAATTTTTATGGGAACTGAAATGACTGAATATAATGACACACCAAGAGGAAATATTTAAGATATAAAAACCAAACCACACATAGAAATTAGTAAAAACAAATAGTTCAATTTTGTAGTAGAAAGTAGATTTCCCACTTGAAATCGAACGTCCCATTCAATGCTCCACTAATTTTTCTTTGACATTACACTACCTGAAAACCAAATATTTCTTTTCTACAGTCTACTTCAAAAGTAGGATATGAAATTATAGATTTTGACTTTTTCTTGGAAATCGCAAACTAAACATTCACCTCTCACACAAATTTTTATTTAGCCAAATTGGGGGTCCTTAAACCTGTCTTATACCATTCTCCACCGTCAACGCTTTGAATCCCTCAGACCTAAAAATAATGTGCCTTCATTTTTTGGAACTTCCAGCGTTATCGGTCAAATCAAACATATTTGTTGAAAATCAGCCGTGGATGATGCCAGATAAATTATTTCCACCGTCTCTTGTTGAAAAGAGCCAAAATCCTCATCTTCAGATTCCTCCATCCGGTATTGCGTTTTTTTTTTTTTTTTTTTTTTTTTTTTTTTTTTTTTTTTTAAATCTTTCTCGTCATTTTCCATACATGAAGTACAACGGCTTCGTATCGTTAGTAACAAGCAATTTTCATGCTTTAAAAGTAATATGTATGTAGATCGCGTGGTAAAATACTTTAAAATGTCAGTTTAGAATTTGACATGAAACAGCGAACTTTTCTGACGGGACATAACGCAACCGTGTTCCTAGATCTAAAATTGCTACCATCAAATAATAAATTATTCCAAATACATAAAAATACAAGTTTTTGTAGCATCGGAAGCCTGTTCCCAATTACCCAGCAGTGAAAATTGTCAGGGGTAATTAAGAACGCTAACCTGTTCCTCAAGATGAAATCCAAAAACAAAACAGAGGTTTCATCGTAATCGTTATATTCTACAGATATTAGAAATATATAACTCAGCAACTCAACTTCTATATAACCGGCGTAAAGAACGAAATATGAAACTTAAGAAATTTTGATTTCACTTTTCTAAATACGGTTGCAATGAAAGGTAACAAACGTTGCCAAATACCATTGAAAAAAATTAGGAAAGCATATGTCTTCTTCCTCTAGGATGTGTTAACCAAAGCGCATGCTTTTCAGTTCGATAGGGCTTCAGCAATGCACACTGGAGTCACCGTTCCCAATCACTACTTGTTCCCAATTTCCCCGCCTGACCCCACTAGTTGCTACTCTTAGTAGTTTTGTGGGACTAGTTTACCTCGGAACTGCCCTAAAAGTCCATCATCGGTCATTTCAATTGCGACGGATTATTTGCCTCCAAATAACAAATCGCTCCGTTGGTTTGACAAGGTTCTAACTGACATTTTCGCCGAAATTGAGATTATGAGTTTATACTATTATACTGAGTTAGATCTATAAAATGAACTGACTCTAGTTGAATTCTAGTGGTAAATAAACGAAGTACTAGTTTGACGAAGTTCTAACTACGTTTTTTCCGTGAGAAGGTTCCATCTGTTTTTATTTTGACCACTAATCAGCTGTATCATTAGTCTAGCAGGCTATGATTGTTTGTTTGATCACTAACGAGGATTTGCATTCATTATAAAAGTTTTGTGTACTGTTTTAAATCTAATATATCTGGGTTCTCACCTCAGTATTGGGAAAATGTATGAATTGTACCTTCAACAGTGTTGCACTGAAAAAATAACTGCAGTTAGAAAATCAATGCACTACAGAATTTTCGTCACGGAAACCTTGAATTTCACTCCCCAAAAAGTGACAGATGTGACCTTCGCGAGAAATTCAAAGTGGCGAAACGAACTCAAACACTCACAGATGACATTAAATATGAGTATGATGTGCATCAAACGTCAAAAATGAACATGCGAGAAATTAGGAATGAGGATGTTTGCCTGTATTGCTATTTGACTTACAAAATGTAATACCGACTCCACACGTTATTATTAGTTCTTTATTTTACATGAGAAAATTAAATGTCCTACAACTTGACTGCGTACTACACGCCTACTAAACAAGTATATTGTGTGGAGTGAAAATTTATCTGGCCGCGCTGGTAATGGTATTGCTAGTGTTTTTCACAAAATACTGACCGTACTAACTGAGGAAAATGACATAACTGAGTTGATAACATGGTTGGATTCGTGTGTTCCACAAAACCGAAATTCAATCATTTCAAACTCAGTTCTACATTTTCTTGGGGATAATCCTCAAGTAAAATCGGTAACTATGAAGTACTCTTTACCAAGACATTCATGCGTCCAAGAAGTTGATAGCGTTCACAGCAACATTGAAAAAGCCATGAACAAAACTGACTTCTATTCTCCAATTGGATTAATTAGAATTTTAAAACAAGCCAATCCAAGACACCCATATCGTGTCATTCAAATGCGGTCTGATGACTTTAAAGATTTTCAAGGAACAGCAGAGCTCTTAAATTATAAGATTGTGCCATGCACTATTGTGGCAATTTTGAAATTTTCGAGAACCCTGCACACGGTGAATCTCAAAACATCCCTCGACAAATTGGAACCTGAAAATTCTGCAAATATCAAGTTTGCTGAGACATCTATAAGAGGCTCGAAAAAACATATTAAACAGAAAAAGACCTCAGAAAACTGCAAATTGAGTGTGTTCCAAGTAACACCTAAGGTTCAAAATGCTGCAAAAGAAGTAAATGATAAAAAAAGAAAAATATAAAAACAGCATTTCCTTTCATGCCAATACAGGATAGGGAATATTACAATGCTATATTACCTTTTTAATAAATCTACTAAACAGTGCCTTTCCATTTATCATGCTACAAAATGTTGTTTTATTTTTCCTTTAAATTTCGAATCGAGTTAGAACTTTTTACCACACCATTGTGATTTATATAATAAAAGTGTTACTTTGGCAAAGTTCTATGTGCAGTTAGAACCATGTCTCTTTCGCGCAAGCTATTTCTGTTTTAAACAAGGTTCTAACTGAATTTTGCTGTGTTCGAAAACAAAGGAATGAAATATAATTTTTTATAAAAAATAAAGTATGGAGCCTCTAAATAAAAGCCTTTTAATGCAATTATTAAAATATTAATTAAATTAGATCATAAATAAAAAAGTTGTAAACGGTGCAAACTTTAAACTCGTTTTTCTCAAAACTTACTCGGATGCAATTGGAACTTTGTCAAACCGAAATGGTCCACGTATCCGAAACGTTTCTTTTGCAGCAGCAGTTTTCTGCCCAGTCTTGGTCCTAATGTGTGCGGGAAAAAAATCACGAAATTAATTACTAAATAACTTAATATCATTCGAGCCTCAAGATTTGAATTCAGAAGAGACTCGAAAATATCCCGTACTGCTCGGTACTTGCATTCCATTATAAGTAAAAGTGACATTCATAAATAGTCTAAGTAGTCTAGTAATAGTCGATTTTCTTCCAATTTTGCTCCCAAATTCTCTGAAGCAAGAGGACGGTTTTAGTGAATGTGTTCGGGACACTGAATTAAATAGTTCGTTTTTTTATTAAATAAAAACAATGTTCCGATATATAGAAAAGATAATTTTATCTCTAATGTCGCCATTCCCATGAAATGAAAGTATTATAGGTATTTTAAAACAATGCAATTATTAAACCGTCGCGATGCTATGCGCAGTGCTTAATCATATTTTGTATCATTCTTTAAAATTTTTTTTAAACTTATGAAAATTTAAAAAAGAAACCGTTTGGTGTAGTTGGTATTTTAAAAATTATTTGTTTCAACTGATTTTCCGATTTTTGTAAAAAATTCAGTGGCAGGCGATAAGAAGATTTTTTTTAATATAATATTTTACTTAGAGGTATTTTTTACATTAAAAATTATTATGTCTAGTTTTAAAAGTAGACGCAGTAATGAACTTGATACACAATGTAATGATTAACGGTAACGCACTTGAAACACGAAATAGGTTATGGCTGAAACGCCCGACGTGGTTCGAGATGAAAACTTTTAAAAGTATTAGTCCTGTCAACGAAGGGTTTGAAAATAACATTAAATCATATAGTTTTGAAATTTGTGCACATGTTCGTGAGGGGCTTTTGATGAACATACTAAAAGTCCCCGGTCGTGGCGGGTGAGGTCGCGGCATCATCTTGGATTTCACCCCCCATTTTTTAGTTTTTCCTTAATATCTCGAACACTATTCAGTTTTCAAATTACAATTGATTTAATGATTAAACAGCATAAAATCATCTACAAATACATACTTTTATTTTTCTTCCAGCTTTAACAGTTTCCCAGATAACGGGTCTCAAAAGTTGCCGCCATCTTGGATTTCCTCCCCCTTTTCAGTGTTTCTTGAATATCTCGGAAAACTATTCAGTGTTCAAATTACATGCAGTAAACAAATTAAACAGCGTAAGATTACCTAAAAACTCGTGCTTTTATTTTTGTTTTAGCTTTGTTTTTGAGATATTAAGGAAACACTAAAAAAGGGGTGATGAAATCCAAGATGGAGCCTCGAGCTGGCCCACAAGGACAGGCACTATTCCCAAGTAACCTTGGGACCGGCGACTTTTAGTATGTTCATCAGAAGCCCCTTACGAACACGTGTACCAATTTGCAAAACTAAACGATTTAATGTTTTTTCACCCCCCGTTTTGGACCTTCGTTGACTGGATTATATACATGAAACTATTTTAATCCCAAACTACGTCGGGCATTTCGGCAATAACCAATTTCGTGCATCATGTACATTACCGTAAATAACAACGCAAAAATGTTAACGAGGTCTAACCGCCCCCCTATTCTTATTCCCGCTTCCTCCGGAATTATCGTTCAGCATTTTTCCAATTTGCAGCGCAGTTTTGTGTCTAAGTAAAGTCTGCTACTCAAATCCAAAAATCTTATTGCACCTTCCCCCCGTTCTCTCCGATTTCTGCTTCGAACGAAACCGAAAACGGTCCCTTATCTCGCCGACACTGCGAGATTTCCGATCGCTGGCTGCAGACAAGAAGAGCAGATTGGAGGGGGGGAGTGAAAAAAATATAAGTTAGGGGGGTTGCATTTTAAAAGAATGAAATGGGGGGGGCAGAGGGGTAAGAAGGGATGCCAAGAGACGCGTGTCGTCTGTCACTTTCTCCCTGCCGTGAATGAGGCCTTCTGGCGGAGGGCACGTGCCCCCAGTCACCTGAGGTTATCCCCCGGCAGCTGAACAACAAGATCCCCCCTCCGAGCACGAGTGGTGAAAATTACCCGGCAGTCTCTTATCCGGTGATTTCTTGAAAAGTTCGGTGCAACTCCATTCAGTTTGCTCAAGATGTTCGGAACACGCAGTCACCAGGTGACGCGCTCATTTCGGTACAGTTAGGTGAGGGTCCTCTCCTTCCCAGATACCCTCTGCCCCGGTAACACTATCTCTCTCTCCAGGACTGGATAGATTGCCTGGAGAAGGACTCGATAAAAAAAATAATGGAAATTATCGCTCTGTGTCGAGAAGCGATGCATTGCTGTTGGGTGGGATGATCACTCCAATAACCTGCTGGAAGCTGTAAAAGATAACGCGAAAGTGTCTCCAGAAATATTCCGTGAGAATTAAGGTTTGCTCTCTGTGCTCTAACCGCACAAAACCAGTCCTCATCCGTGGATAAAAATCCGAGTTTGCTTCTGTAGCAAATACGAGTGAATCGGTCTAATTTGGTTTGTTGTATTGAATTATCCCCATCGACTGATTGAAGACATATAGATTTGATCTCGCGTAATTGTGAATCGATGCGTTTTTAGGAAATGATTTCTAGTCTGAAGTTCTCTAATTAAAAAGTTTGATCATATCTTCATTTTTGAATTTTTGATGTCCGCGTGCGTTAGTGTAAATATGAAACATCTGTAGTCCCCCACTTGCGGTTATTTTTATGGACGTGGAGCAGATTTTGTTATATTTTCAGTTTGGTGTATCACCTCTTGGAATCGTAAAAGTGGTTTTTTAATAAAGTTTTATTGTCACTAATATAGTAATTGTCGCCTCACCTTTAATTAATAAAACTAGCTGATGCCGCGCGGAGCATCTGTGCTCCGTTATACGCACAACATGCATTTTGTGCCGAATTGGCGCATTCTGTCTCCGTAGCTGACGAGAGGGCTCATCGGGGCCTCATCACCCGTAAATCTGACAGATATGGCGGGATGAAAATAGAAATTTTACCTGTTAGTTAATATGCGTGTACCAAATGAAGATCATTTATTTCTTAGAAAAAATGTTTAAAGAGGGTTTTTAATTTTCAAGGATTAAAATTAAATCATTAGAACTATTAAAGTGTTACCAAAATGATGGGAGGAATAAAAACGCAATGGCAGCGATTGAAGACACCGAGGGGAAAATTTCGTCATTCAAGGATCGAACCCGCAACGCAGGGTTACGTGCGTGATGCGCTGGCTATCGGGTCTACTACTACGAGATTTTCTCCGATTTCGAGTTTCATTTACATCGCGGTGCATATAACGGAAAATGCAATGCTGGCAGTAGTAAGTTCACACAATATTAATTTGTGTTTATCATTTAATAATCATTAGTTTGTGAATTAACACGATTTTCTGCTCGCTGACTTGAACGGATCGCCCGTCTTCTTCAGTCCTAACCGATCTCTTTTGAATAAGTTTCATTACAGTGTGAACTCTTCGTCTTAAGCTCATTTATTTTTTCGAGAAAAGGTTGTTCTACGCAAGAATGAATATAGTAGCAGGCTGTGCTTATGAAGTTATGCCTAACATGGAGGAGGCTGTCGGTTTCGTTTCGAAAACAAACCGAACGTTGCCATCAGCAGAAGAGAAATTAATCTCTTTTCTGTTCCACGTACCTTAGCGTTATATATATATATATATATATATATATATATATATATATATATATATATATGTGTGTAATAATCTCACTTAATTTTATTTCAAATTCTAATATTATATATTTTAAAGTCTTAATGTATTCCAAAATCACTTTTCTTAAACTCCAGTTTCGTTCTTTTCCCGCTCTGGAGGTATATTAAATCTCTCGTTTTGGCATATTTATTACTAAAGGAATATTTTAATCATTCCCACGCTCACACAACTCGCGAAATCAGCGACTTATTGCCGCCATGCATGCTAAAACACTTACGTAATATACTAAAAATAGCTATTATTCCCTTCACTTCGATCGCATGTCTATCTGTTAAATAAATACCTACCTGAGAAAAATCAGGGATCTTCTGTTCTCTTTTTGGCATGAAACTCAAAGCGTGATGTACGTACATTCCGTCACTCTCCCATAATAAAATGAAATTAGTTAATAACTCGGCCTGTTTTTATTTAACGACTACAACAGCGAATACATCTATACTTATAAAAGGCAATGTTTGTCTGCGATGTCCAGACGAATCTATCGCACTTACAGCCATGAAATTTGGTACACAGGTAGTCGTAATGGTGACTGAATGCACCTCGAAGCCGAAATTTTAAATTTTAATCTAGAAATTTTTTTATTTAATGTTTTGTGTTGTTTTGGTTGATTTTTCGCACTAATTTCTCAATAGAATGGTTTCGAATAATTGTACGACAAAAATAGATAGACCATCGGAAAGAGCACGCGATTTCCGTTCTAATGAAGTTAGTTTCGAATTTCTAACGCAATTTACTGAATGTTGAGAATTTTTAAAAAAATAGTCAGTTTCACCATCTAAATGTTTTGTTTTTAAATTTGTTGCATCCGACTTTCTAATAACATTATTATTTTCAATTTTTTTCAGCTTATAACTAGAACGGTTCTGTCGGATTTAAAACAAGAACGGTTAAAATATCTTCTTCCGTTTTTTTTAAATTAATTTTTTTCTGGGCCGGTGAGTGTTATCTTTCTCGATCGAGTTCCTCGCGCGGCACTTCTTCGGAACGTTGATGCCAATTTTGATTGTCGGACGCGTAGGATACGTCATGACCTTCACCTGAATGAATTACTTCGATTATTATTTTCGGATTTGATTTATATTTTGCTTGCTGTATAATAATCATTTTCACGTTCCAATTTTGTAATATTGTTTTGGATTAACGTACTCTGTACTGTAGCGAGAAGAAAAAAAATAAGCAGGAAAATCAAAAAATGTGTATCTTTTGTTTTGATTTTGTTTTCAAAACTTTTTCATGTCATTGTGGGTGGCTTTTTTTTTCATTTTGTTCAAGTCCTGATTCCACGGGCAACGCCGTTCGCGTACTGCTAGTTATATATATATAATATCGTCAAAAGAAAACTGTGTTTAAAAAATAGAATACAGTAAGTTTAAGAATATCCGGTGCAGCAATATATATATATATATAACTAGGACTTCAATTAATTTATCTGATAACCTAACCTTCAAGATTTGAAATATTTTCCTTCTCTTATTTCAGTTTCCTTCTTGCTCTTGTGTATTTACTTGAAGGGGAAAAAAAGGAGATCTGTCTACCCTAGTCATCCGACGCACGAAATCACGAGTGTCGAAACCTTTCAAGATTCATTCTAGTCACCCTTTCGGAATATTGCATCACATTCAGCCGAACCGAGGGAAAAATTAACGCGTTTGTTTTGACACGACTCGTGCTTTATTGGCGATTTATCGCCAGAGGCTGGTTGCAATATTTTCTTTTTTTTTTTTTTCTGCTGTTCTTTCAGGTAGCATCTTGGAGATGGGGGGGGGGGGGGGGGGGGGGCGGGCCTCCTGTTCTCGTTATTCCCATCTTGCATCTGCCACCGCCCATTGTTGTGCGGCATGTGTCCTTTTATAATCGGACCCCGCGTGCACCGACATGCCACCCAACTTTCGATTTAGGCCATTTTCGAACCAATCCCGCTGGTTTTTCCAAAAAATAGTAATGCAGTTTTTGAGGTGGCAGCAAGTAATAAAATGTTTGCTACATTTATTTTCTGTTTCGGAACAAGCAATCAAAATTCTTAAAAGAAGATTTATAAGTTTTTGTGGGTTAGTTATCTGTTGCATAATTTGGATATTGTTTATTCTATGTAGTTGCGATACATTGCAATAGCTGCAATGAAAAGATTAGGTGTTACTATTATTTCACTCGACAATAAATACACACAAGTCTAAATTCCTGTAGGCTTGCGTTAAAAGTGAATTTGATAAAATGACATCCCAATCGTTAAGAGCGCATTTACTCTAGTTTAGTAAATGTGAACAGCTACTAAATATTTACTAATCGGCTAAATGTTTAACTTTTGTCTTTCAAATTTTTATGTCAAACGTAAAGAATCGAAACAAAATCGAACGATGGCTTTTGCTTTATTATTATTATTATTATTATTGCTTTCTTCTTGTCTTGGAAATGCAGTCAAATGGGAAACGAGTCTCTTTCGAACCTTAACCTTTCAATGATGCTGTATCATACTTCAATTTACAATATTCTGCACTTTTAAAGAGAATGCTTTAAGAAACATTCGGAGAAAAATGCTTATTTAAAGCAGAATAGTAATATTAGCATGCTAAGCATAATTTTTTATAAAAAGAAATGGTTCGATGCATTTAAATGAATGAAAAATTCGTCCATCATGTAAAATTTGCTGAGTTTTTCTTTCGTTTGGTGGGGTTTTTTTTTATCAGCTTATTTCTAAATACATTGAAAGCAATAAAATTTCTATGCCTCCTACACTTGCGACTGAGCTTCCTTAGATTTGTAGTGTTTCATAGATTTTTCATTGAAATTATTTCTTTTGAAGTTTATACTTATCTACAGCGAATTTTAGAATCCAAAAATTTTAAAATTTATATATATATATATAATATAAATCCAAATATAGCTAGTATATAATCATACAGAAATAAAGTAAACAAAACATATAAAGAATTAAATCCTATACTAATAAGTCATTATTCGAACAATACATCAATTTTAAATAATATCTAATAAATTGAAATTACTCAAGATACCATAAACAAAAAATCAAGTTTAAGCATTATATGTCAACAAGTGAAAGAACACTGTTGTTATTAAAAATAATGAAATAGGCAATCCAAGTAAATGGAGTTTTCAACAATTAATATTGCAGCTTGGCTGTGGACAAGCTTTTGCCAGGTTAAATTAATTTTGCTGTACAAACCATCCCTGTTACTATTGTTGTTGAAAAAACAAACAGGGTAATTTACCCAAAAATGAAAGAATTTAGAAAGAAAAGCCCTAACCCTAACAATAAAACATAACTGTATAGAAACGATTAAAATTCAGGATAAAATATTATTATATTGCACTAAATACAGTAAATATATAATTCAATAAAATACCCATTCTTTTCATTAAACATAAACTAATCTGTGTCTCCTCTTAAACTTACCAGAATTCATCTCTTTCAATATAGCCCGCCACGCACATTGACATCACATGTTGCCACAACCTAAAATCTTACCATGAATCAGCATAATTGACCAAATAATATAATTAATTTTTGATATCATGAATTGGTAAGATACCTATATTAAAATTCTCAAAACCATATTAAAAAATGTAATACATTTAGTTATCTAGAAAATATTAGAAAATTTATATATATATATATATATGTAAGATCAGGCTTTATATAAGGAGAAGGCAGTCCATTTTCATCAAGGAAGAGACGAATTTTGTTTAGATCTTCTTTTATTTAGGCATCAGACGTTATTATTCATAGGTAAAGCACTTAGTTTTTACGTAGCTCCATGACCAGAATTTAGAAGTTTGCGCCGAACGGCGCGTTGTTGTTGAATGATTACATGCTGGCGTGAAAAAGGCAGAAAAGAATGCGCAGAACGCTTAAGTACTCAGAAGAGGGAATTCCCCTTGAAACTCGTGATTTGAAAGGAAGTTGTAGTACGTTAATTATGTTGAAAGTAGAAGTATTTAAAATGAGGTATCGCTAAGATTATTTAGGAAAGTTAAAAAATTAAATTATCATATATATATATATATATATATAATATAATGGTGAGTGCAGTTATGTGAATATAAATGTAGTTTACAGATGAGTATGCTATTATAGTTTCTTCGAGATGCTTCCAGAAGAAGCAGAATATTGATTTCCGACCTCGTGGAAACTATCTTTTGGCAATTTAGTCGGGTGTCTTTGCGAAAGAATATGTCTTTTAATATTAAATAAGAAAAATGATTCCACCCTCTTTATGGCACGTTTCTCTTTCCTTGTTTTCGTTACCTCATTTTCGGAAACATCAATGTATTTTATTTTTCAAGTAGGCCTCGCTTTTACTCATTAATTGCGTTTCTGAAACCACCTGTACTTTTCGTGATTAAATATCTGTGAAAGGAGAGCGCTCCGAGTCCTTCGTGGGAGTCATTGACCAGCCCGTTTTGGCCATCGGTGGAAGATCATTCGTCGTTTGCAGCTTCTGGGGACTTGCTTTTCCCTCAAGAACAAGAGAGAGAGGCCCCCTTTTCTAAGGCACGGCAACCTGTTGAAGTGGAGTGAGCTATTATATTTTTATGTACCGTATCTGGTATTACGTCTGCAGCAGCTGTGATTGGCCCAGGGCGCACCGAAGCGTGCCACATTCACTTTGCTATACTTAGCCTCTGATTGGGGTTGCTAGAATTGGCGGACTCTCTTGGACTCGCATGTGAGGAGAGCTGTTAATGAGGCTCGGCCTGCAGTGGAGCGGGCATTCGTATGCCGCGCGAGTCTTTTTTTTATTATTATTATTATTGGGTTGCCGAGGGGCCGGACGCGTCATTCTTCTTTGAGATGCAGAGTGCGTGAGAATTAGTCTTGGGAGTAGAAAGGGGGTTTGATGGCTTGCCTCTCAATTTAAAAGCACTTGTGCCAGAGAATGATCGTTTACAGTTTTTATTTATTTAAAGAAAAGCACACTACAGAGAAAACTCCATTTACAGAGTGCTGACAAACACACAAAGAACAAAAGTCACAATGAGTAAATAAAAAATAAAATAAATAAATAAAATATGCCTTAGAAAGCAAAAAGTAGACCACAGAGAATACATAAAATCATAAAACTTATGCAAACGTATATATAATTAAAAACGAAAACACATAATCACAAAACTTTAAGACACACTATGACACCAAAAGCCGTATCATTGTTATTTTTTTTTTATTTAAAGTTCATTTCCAAAAAGCGAGGGTCAAAAAGTCAAAACACGCGAACACCGAGTCTAATAAAAAACACACCGGGAGTTTAAAAGCTTAAAAACGTAAATACACACTTGAGATTTAAATCCATTCACAGAGTACTGACAAACACACAAAGAACAAAAGTCACGATGAGCAAATAAAAAATATGCCTTAGAAAGCAAAAAGTAGACCACAGAGAATACATGAAATCATAAAACTTATGCAAACGTATATATAATTAAAAACAAAAACACATAATCACAAAACTTTAAGACACACTATGACACCAAAAGCCGTATTTTTTTTTATTTAAAGTTCATTTCCAAAAAGCGAGGGTCAAAAAGTCAAAACACGCGAACACCGAGTCTAATAAAAAAACACACCAGGAGTTTAAAAACGTAAATACACACTTGAGATTAAAAAAAAAATGCAACACTTAAGATAAAAATAAATCAAACACGGCGCCAAAAAACTGGTCGAATTGTGCATGTTTCTGTCCGATTTATGCGAGAACCTACCTTAAACGTTTTTCGCTTGCGACCACTTTTCAGGTGGCAACATTAGTCGAGATTCCATTCTCATCTGTACAGTTTTGTTGTCCCAGAATGGAAGATAAATATGCAAATCAAGCATTAATTTATGATAGAAATTACGATAATGGAGATTCGGGTGTATATTGAAAACTCGTAATTTTAATTTGCAAATATTGTGTAAAACGGGACGGATCTAATGAAAATGCATATTTTATAAGATCTAGCTGCCTAAGAGTTCATCAGTTTGTATGCTCTCCTTGTTGAAACGAACTACTTTGGAAGCTCTATAGTATTTGGTTTCTCTCGTTTCGGTTGCAAAATTACAAATAAGCAATTTCGTATTAGAGTTTTTTTTCGTGTGAACTTTTGTTTATCATGTTGATAAGTACCGACTCGGGGTGTTCACTTCCAATGGCGTGCTCATTGGTTCTTGTCTCGCTCTCGTCTTGTAGAATGTTTAGATAATTGTGCCTGTGGATTCTCATAGGATTTCATTACAGAAATTTTTCTGCCGAGTCTGAATTTGTAGTTTTATTTTATTCTGTATTTCCTGTAATTATTTGCGTTTAAATCTCTGGTATCATTTAGTTTCATCAGCGCAATAGTTAATTTTCGTAATTTTAATTCACTTTTTTTATAATTTGGATCTCGTATCATGTTGAACAAGTGTTTTTCTTCAATATTTTTGTGTTGGTCTCTGACGCATCCATTTACCAAGGTCATATGCATATTTTTGGGAGTGCTGAAAACAAAAGTTTTGAAATTCGCACAGTTAAGCAAGGCGTCGATTTCCTTTTATAAAAGAGCTCTCGAGTATCATCAAAATCGATATGTGTGCGCATTCCTCCTGTCCCCCTAATCACCCTCTCGGTTTCTTTCTCCTTGCTCGCAGACGAATCATAAAACTGCCACTTCGGATCGAACACCCCTTACGCGTGCCCGATTCTTCCCCTTCACCATCCTTATTAACTCGCCCCCATCGAAAACTCCCCGCGCAAGGCCGGTCTTGGCGCTCGCCAAGGCAGTTGCATCACCTGCGGTTCGGCAACCCTGTCCTTGTGTTCGTCTCTTCGCCGCTCTGTGCTCAGTTGCGTCTCATCCGCGCCAGCTTCTGGATTACTGCATTCCCGTCGTCCGCGCGCCGCTATGCTGTCACTGCGCCGCGTGTTGTTGTGCCCCTGAGACGAGACACAATGTGTGCCGGTGCACCTCGGTCAGTTCTGCTCTTCAAGCATGGATTTTCGAGAGGTTTTCTGCTCGCCTCCTAATTGGAATTCGCCAGTCTGAAGTGCTGCTCTGTGGATTTTACTCTATTTTCTGGCTTCGTTTTTTTTTTACGTTGCTGCCGCTGTTTTTTTGGTGTGTTTTTTATTTCATTATGGTGAAGAGAAGCGGTGCGGAACGCAATGTTTCGCCCTGCCCTTCCGGTTTGGTGCCGGACATGTCGGTCGACGACGACAGGACCTGTGCTTTCGACGAGGTGCGATGGTGGTGCCGGACTCAGTGTAAGTTATTGAATTTCGGTGTGTTGTGACATAACTTTACATTATTTATTTCTGTGTATGCTTGTCAGACGACACCCGGCCTGATTCATTCGCGCCCGGCGGAAGGAGGGAATGATGTCTGAGGATTAGACGTGCATTTCCTCCACGAAAGTGCATCTAGCACTGGGAGATATGCTTTTCAATCGGAATTCAAATGGCTTTCTGAAGTCCAGTGCGATTAGCAAATTGATTAAAAGTTTACTTCCAAGCTAGTAGAGTAACTGAAATGTATAACAATGCTATGAAATACTTACACGTTGAAACGCATTAACTGAGGCACATTAATGGATGAAATCCAAATTTGTAATGTAGAAACAACAAGTAGCCTTTTGCTACTTATGAATGATCAAAGTATATTTTTTAAAATATTGAACAGAAAAGTATTCCATGTCAAGGAAAGAAATGTTTTTCTTCTTATGTTTTATACAGTCGAAATTTTTAAAAACGTAACGCTCATCTTTATAACATTTTTTATACTGATTTTTAATTTTTATCGGTAAAAAAATGTTATCTTCAGTTTTATTTTGTAACTTTGAGTGTTGTTACTCTTGCATATATACGATAATGCTTTAACAGTTTCTTAATAAAAATCGACGTTAACGTGTGGATCATCTTATTCCATGCATTAGATTATTTATCTCTCATTAATTTGTTGAAAAGTCGGTCTTATCTCTTATCCTTGTTTTGCATCTTTTTATACAGAAAATCCCAAAACAAACATGGATTACCTTAGATTAATTTTTGTATCTGTCATTCAAAATTTTTAATCAATAATTTATCACTATATGTATTATCGGTATAATTTTGAACCCTGCGCAGATTAAAATGGATTTAAAACGTACGAAATGTGTTTCTTGCTTTATATTTGGGTGGGATATTGCGTCCTTACTACACGCTTGCATTTAAATACATGTGGCGATTCTTGCATTCGACGTTGTAATGCATCCAAATCGTCGATAGTAAAAATGAAATTGCTGTGCGCAGACGCGAGTTGGAACGCGTTTAGTGGTTTGCTAAACCTTGCTTCATGTGAAAGTTCCGAGTGTTTCTGTCCAATCCGATTGCAGCTGTTATGTTGTTTACAGATCTCTAAACTTTCGTGTGCGGTTAATCACCGCGCTTCGATTAAATGCGCGCCTGAACAAGACTCGTCTCGTCACCTCCGTAATATTGCCGGAAATTGATCCGGAGAAAAGAATGTCATTTTTCTTTCTTTCCTGAATGCCGACCAAGGGTCATCTACTGACCCTCGTAATCCCGCGCCTCCTGTTCCTGGTGCATCCCTTCCCAAGACGCCGCACGTGATCATTCGAATCGCCGATGCTTATCGCTTTGTCCTTAGGTCGTTCGATTGTTTTCATTCATCCCTTCCTTTTGTTTTATTGCCGTCTTTCATTGCACGTGCTCGTGTTTTGATGATCAGTCGTTGCACACGAGGAAGTGGAAAAGGAGTCTCGGCCTGTCCCTGCACGTTCGGAGTGGAAATGGACGCCGCTCGTTCCTTCGGGGGCCGCCCTTGCCTCATCCTAAAAATGGCTTTTCATGAAGCAATCGATGCGCATTTATTACAGTCAGCTTTCTGAGATAAATATTCAGAAACGATCATGTTTGGGCTCGCAGAAAGTGGCGCCTTTTTTTTTTTTTTATTAAATATATAAAAAAGTTAAAATATTAAGGCATCCGACTGGTTTAAAATCATTCATGCGCATTAAATTATCAAAAAACATTTTATGACTTAATTTTGTAGCCTGCTTAATCAGCTTTCTAAAACTGTCTCACTTTTTACTCTACGTGAATTACAAATGGATTTACAGCTGTTTTATTACCGAACTGTAAGCATTATTTTATGTTGCGCGAAAACTTTAAATGCGTTTTCTGAGAAATGATATTTTTGAGGAAAACTGTCGACCGTAACAATGATTTCTCAAAAAGTTATTCAAGTATTGATATGAAAATTTCTGAGATTGTTTTCTGTAATATGTTTGATGTTTTCCTCTAAAAACTAAGGTCAATTTTAAAATCAAGTATTATTTTTAAGTGTTTAAATATAAACGAAAAGCATTTTTTATGAAAAATCACCAGTTTAGTAACTATGTTCAGTTATATCTAAAAACTATTTTGAAGTACAAGAAATATTTTAGAGCATAACACAGATAACTGTCATAAAAATGTACTCCTACAAGGATTTATGTATATTTTGAATATGATTTTGTCCATGGCTGTTAGCGTAAGGCAGATATTTTAGTCATTTGTCTTCAAATTTCTCAGTTTTTTTTAAAAAAATATTATTTTGAAAGCTTAATTTTACAATATTTTCATAGTTTTAAAACATATGCAGTTGAAAAACAACATTAAAAAATATAAAACAATGTCTCCGAACACAGTCTTAAAATGAGATAATCGTAATGACACAAAGCGAGATTTTGTGGCTCTTGAACGAGGTTTCTGAGCCTTGGATGATCAATTCTCACTAATCGGTCCTTGAATGTCTTGGCCAAGGGAAACTGGCATATGTCTCAAAGTGTGTGAACAGAGAAGTGTGTGAACAGAGAAGTGTGGGAATAACGTTATTCGTAAAAGATATTCACTCGAATAAGAAGGGACTCCGTTTATCATAGCAACGGACCCGATCGGGAAAGTAGTCTTTCAATTTCCTGACTTGCAAGTGACTGGGCCTGATCTGTGTTTATAAAAACAATTTAAATGCTGTAAAACAATTTAAATGCTAATTGTTTTTATTGAACTTAAAACTTGACGGTTCACAGTGTATTGCTCATCCGCGTATGAAAATAATAATTAAAAAATGTATAAATTCTATTTTGTAAACCATTAGTTCGATTTAAAAAAAAAATTATAAATCAATGCATTTTCAAAACCGTGGGTCACTGTGTTCTTTTTAAAACCCGCAAATGTGTTACACCTTTTTGTATTTCTTACTGCAAAGTCATTTTTGCAACACCCTGCATTGACTTTATGAACAAGTTCTAGAATGAAGGTAATTCGAAAAAGAACTTGAATAACTAAAACATTCAGCAAGCTGTTAACTTATATTTATCAGATTCCATTATCTCGATTTACTTCTGTTTATTAGTAACTTTGTTGCAATGTCCAGTATTAATAAATATATATATTTATGCAAAAATATTGCTAAGCTTAAGTGTTCGTTTTATACATTGTTTAACGGAATGTTTTAGTTACCTTTATTTTTGGATGAAACATTCCTTAAGTAACTTTCAAGTACCCCTGCATTAAGTAAAAGAACTTCACAGACGGAAATATTATGCAGAAAAAATAAATTCAGGAGATTTCTTTTAAGTAAGCTGCATCTTTTTATTCAAATTTTTTCCCGACTCGACGCGCAATATTTACCTCGTACTCTTGAATCGCAACTTATGATTTGCTTTCTATTCGAAGAACAATTGCGATTTTCCTATGAATTTGCTATTAAAAATATTAATCATAACATGAAATACGCGTTTGTAATATCTTTTGGGGTAGGGGATTCAAAATGAGACGTTAACCTCTCGTCCTTGAATTTCAATTTTGATGTATAATTATCAACATTAAATATTGAAAAACACGCACATTAAATATTAATCTTTCCGAAACCTGTGGGATTTTAGCTGCATTGCTTCCTCAATAGATGATTCACTCTGATATCTTTGTCTCTTAAACCTGGCTATTCAAAAGTTCTGGTCTCGTAGGTGGATGGTCATTGATTGGCCAAATATCTTTATTGGACGCTGTCTCCCTTCTTTTTAGCGTGGCGCGGTGTTTTGTGCTAGCGTAACGGTTTCTGTAGTGTTGGGAGTTCCTGACGGTGCGACGGTACATCGTCGTATTAACATATTTCTTTACTTTTGATTAAATTGTTCATTTTAACAGTTGCTCAATGAAAATAAGGAAGAATTACGTAAATATGTCGAATTTAGTTATTGAATTCCAGTGAGTTACTTTCTGAATATTACATTTTCTACTTTGTACGCATTGTTCAATAATACTAGAAAAAAATGCACATGCCCTGAATGCATGCGTCTCTGTGAATTGATGCATTTATTTTGTTAGAAGTTAAAATTTGCTGTACTATCCTAATTTGTCCGTTTTCAATAATTTTAATTTCAGAATTAACATAACATAAATATTAATTTAATTAAATGCTTTATTTGATAGGATTCGTTTGGGCTATAGTACGATTTGTATAATCAGAAAAATATTGACTCTGGAACTGGCTTGCTCCAAATCGTGTTCTTGTATGTGAATAAAATAGAATTAGAGATAATTGTATGAATAATTAATGGGTTCAAAATAGTAAGTGCAAGAATGTTTTAATTGGCCTTTTCTCAAAATTGCGGTAATTTTTCCTTTCAAATTTACATGTTTTTAAAATTTTTCATGCGTCTTAATTTTTAAGGAAATGGTATTATATTAGTAATTAGAATCCCTGTTATACAATAAAATAAATTTGTGTCCCTTTTTGATTTCGACTTCATTCTGACGGTTACGTCAATTTTAGTTCAGAAAAACATGCAATTTTAACGAAAAGTCAGTACGCATGCCTTAAAATATTTCCTAAAAATTAACTTTTAAATGAAGCAACAAAATAATACCCAAATTTGTGTATGTTTTCTTTTAATTCATAGTAATGTAAAATTAAGTGAAAAGAAATTAAAGGAACCATTAATTTTTTTTTTTACTTACATTAAAATATTTACTCTATTTACTTTAAAAGATTTATTTAAATATACATAATATAGTTACATTCCATTGTATGCAAAATTTAATTTCTCTTAAGTCAGTAATTTGCAGAAGAGCTTAATAGAATGCACTCTCCTCTCACACGGTTTTTATCATTTGGCGAATACCTAAAGGATATGTAGCAGCAGCACCCTAAGATCTACAAATTGCCCGTAATTCTTAAGACAAGGGAAAGAATACTAATTCACATCTGAATTCCCCCATCCCGTGAGCTTTCTGTGCCCACAATCTCCCCATTCTTTTTATCTCATAGTGTTGCTGTGCTTTAATATATGTAATCTGTTTCTACCCAAAATGTCTGTACAAGAGTCGAGTTTTTCGAAACGTAAATCTGTAGGAAACGGAAAGAAACATTGTAATTCTATCCGGATAAGCAGCTTTGGGCATGTTATAAAATGTTTTATCTCGACCCGTTTGCATGTACTTAACTGATAACATTTAAAAGCTGAGTGAAGTTTCCTCATCGCGTGAAATTTTAACTGATAACGTGCTAATGCATTCAAACTCGGATAGGAAAAGGAAATCGGTGACTCATTCAGATAAACCAATAAAAAATGAACTATAAAATATTTGAGTTTGTGTGCAGTCTTTACACACTTGTGTTACTTGGACCCTAAATACTTTGAGCATTTCAGTGGCACTATTATTACCGGTGGCGTCGATTGAGTTAAAAAACTAGGGGGGCGAGAAATTTATAGACATCTAAAAGTCTCGGGAGTATAGAGGGTTGATAACAAAATTTTAAAATTTAGTAACAAAATTAGCTTTCTGTCACGGACACTTTCTTTTTTTATATATATACGATTCCTAGTTTTAGCCACCTAAAAATGAAAAAAAAAAATTAATTTTTCCGAAAAAGGAGGCTATTGCACCCCCTCGCCGCCACCGATTGTTACTTACTCCTTAACTTGTACGTTTAGCAGCTTCAAAACTTATTCAGGCAGGCGCATCGCAGTGATCACATTTCATTGTTTATATTCTGTTAAAAATTCCGGGTGAAGATGTCTGGGCAACCCAGAATCGCATGGAATTGAATTTGTTATATTTTTAGACTCATTATCTCTTCTCTGTATATTGCACGTCCAGGTGTTAACAATCATTGCTACCGTTTAGGACCCCCTCCTCATTGTCCCTGCAGATTACGCTACTCGGTTGGCCGCTGACCCATTTTCGCCTCCCCTTTTCCAGCCGGCAAACAACTCTTAAAATTCTAGGCCGCAGATTCGAGTTTTTGTGGAAAGATGCCTGGCCCGAACGTGATTCACCCTCATCGAAATAGAAAGTTCACCCCGCTCTGGATGGAGGCATCTGTTCTTTCAGGTTGCAGCAATTGACTAATTCCCTCTCTCATTTAGTGATCCGTATATTGCATCCCGATTTCGATGCAATTCAACATTCGCGATTTTGTTCTGAAATTGCGAACGAATGGCGACTAAATTACGGAAATCAAGTATTTGGTATTCGCCTGGGGGGAAAGGGGAATTATTAATTTAAAATTAATATCTTGGAAATAAAAGTTTATCACGAATTCGAATGTAATTATTTATAAATATTTTTATTAAATTACAGTTTTCATTCTATGACTGAGAAACGGTCACCTTTTTTTCCCCACCCCCTTTGAAAATTTTACTCTTTTTTTTTTCAATTTTATTTCTTTGACGTTTCGTTGCGGGGTTTTTCTTTCTCATAATTAAACATGGATTAGGTTTTCTTGGTAAAAAAAATATTTTTCGCTCGTATGTTTATCCCCTTCAACTCGCTCAGTTTCAATTATTTCGCGAAGTTTTTTCTTGAAATAAATTGTAAGGTCCAGAATTCTGTCCCAGATCGACAAAATAGCCCGGAATCAATGGTTGCCTGTCAGATGCCCATCCGTTTCAAAATGTATTTCTTCGCTGCGTGTGTCGACGTTTCCGAATGTTTTGTCGGTGCTTCTATTCCTAGTATAAGTACAGGTACGAAGATATTTTAGGAGGAATCTTTTACTGCGCCAATAGGTCTCCGCTATTAAATTCTGCCTCTTTTTAGGTTAACGCTTTATGGATTATTTATCTTAAAATATCAAACACTCTGAACGTAATAAAGCCCCGCTTTTCACCTCTCGCGGGAAGTGGTGCACTCGGCATGAGATGTTTCCTGCGCAGGTGTTCGTAAAATAACTGGATGCTCTCGGCGATTCGCTGTGAAATGTTATTCGTTGTTTTAGTTATCTGTTCTTGGGTAATATCATTAACTGAGAATCTGGCGTCTCTCCGTTAACTAGAGTCCGCTTTTCGGTCGAAGCGTGGTCTATTTGGCAACAAGCGATTTAAATTGAGCATCTATTACTTATACAGTAGAGTCTCCCTACAACGAATTTCTCCCTATAACGCAATTTTTAATCGGAATGTTAAATAACATTCAAAATATTCTCCATATAACGAAGTGGTTGTCTCCCTATAACGAATTTTTTCAGAGGTTTATCTTTTCGATTTTTGTCATTTTTGAAGAAAGTTGGTAATTTTTGTGCAACCAATTCGCTCACACGTGCCTGTTTCTGGAACCACTCACTCTTAAAATGTAAATTTTTCTGAAAATTTAACATCACGAAATGAAAAGCAATGTAAAATAACGGAATTTTTCAAATAAAATTAACGCAAGTACATACTAGTACATATTATTCTCTAAATTGGTGAATTGTCTTAACTTTTGAGCATTTTATTTATACAATAAAGATTAGTATAATTTTAACAAATTTATAATATATATTACTTCATTTTTAATTGAAAATCCTAATTAAATACATTTGGACTTATCGCACCTATTGAAAAGTTTGGAACATTTACTTAAATAACTGCAAAAATCTCTAATCTCCGTATAACGAAATTTTCTCTATAACGAATTTTTCAATTGGAACCAAGCGATTTCGTTATAGGGAGACTCCACTGTATATCGAAAATTGATGCGAAATCTTACTATCGCATTGTACAGTAATGAGATTTTTCCATAGCTCGTAATTTATTGAACTACGGTAAAGCGCCGTTTTTACGTCTTTCCAGAGACTGACGTAAAACGACGTATAAATGAAAAGACGTAGAATCGAAACGAAGCGATTTATTGCAATGAATACGAACGAATCTGAACTGTGAAACGACGTATAAAGGAGAAACGTCTAAACGGTGCTTTGCTGGATTTGCTTAATTTGAGGAATATTTACAGTTAGATGCCTCAATTTCTTGTTACCATGCCATTCAAGTGCCATATGACCGTATGTTCTTCGTATTAGTACCTCTATTTTAAATGTAGAATTAAAATATTCATTGCACGTATAGACTTCTATTTTCAAATTTCACCCCTATTATATTTGAAAAGTAAGTTCCCTAAAAGAGTAATCTAAATTAGAGTGAGGGAAATTAATTTCTTGTCATTCTGTGGCGTTTTACATATTTAGTATGCGATGATACCTCATCTTACGAATGGCGCAGAAATTACTTTTTGAAGAAATTTTATTGTTCTTTAGTGCGGTTCCTATTCGACTCAAATAATGTAATGCTTTTCACTGTTAGAAATTTTTGATACATAGTTAGGTTACATTAATTATTCATTATTGGTGAGCTAATTTAAAATCGTTTTAGTGAATCTACATTTTAAAAATCTATGAAATGAAACTCGGTTACATTCATCATAAACTAAAGAAAGATTAAAATGAAATTGTAAGCTAGATAAATAAAATATTCAATCAAATATTCGAATCAAAATACAAACAAAATTGAACTTACCTGAAATATTACACATTAAGTTGAGTTTGTGATTAGTTTGCTCTGTGTATTTTTCTTCGTTTCATTTAATTAGAATCACTTCTTATAATATGCATTCAAGAACATTTTGAGATATTGAAAATAAGCATTCCAATTCATTTGAATATCAGATAATTCTAGCTTGATTCTTCGTATAAACTTTTCTTCTGTTCTACGTTCAGCAACTTATTCTCATAAAGAAGAGTGGCAGAACGAAAATATCTCGCTGAATTTTCCCTGTGGAATTCTAATTTGTTACATATTTCATCAGCTGTCGAGTTGAGTTGTTCTGCGAAATAAAAACTTTTGCAACATTTTCTGTCTCAAAATTTAAACAGTTGTCAAATATCATTTAAATGTTGAGGTCGTTAGAGTTGTGGAATGAACTGTTTTTTCAAAATATTTAGTTAAACTGTGTTTCCCGCCAAGTAACTGAATGAGTTGTTAGTTAAAACATTTTTTTCGCGCTGTGTTCTGCTGGATTTAGCTCCTGGCTGCAGCTACTGCTTCGCTTGCGGACGATCGTCACTGCTTTTTTCACTTATTTGTTTTCTTTGCTAGTTTTTCTGGCAATAGATTTTTTAGTCTACCTACCGTCTGAGTAGGGGTGCCATCTAGACTGCTGCTTTTTTTTCCCCCTCTGTGCTTTCCAAGTTAAAGAATATGAACTAACGGAACGAAATATTTTAAAATTGGTTTTGTAAACAATTAAAAAATTTTTGGCAAATTCTAAAAATGCATTCGTTCAATTTTAAAAGTCAATATGTTCGATTTATGAAGATAAAATTCGAACAATCCAGAATGGATAGGGAAAAAACAATTAAATTTTCTTGTCGAAGCTAAATGTTTTTGCATTAGCTTGCAAGAAATGAACGTCTTTGGGAGCTGAACTCATTATCGGTTATTTGTTCCGATTCATTATCTGATGTGCTCCATTTAATTTCTATTATGGATGTTATAAAATGAGAGTTTCTGATCTATCGAGCGTTTGCTTTTATTTTGCATTTTTATCGTGGATGAGCTATTGTTTGAATTATCCAATAAACCATTTTTTTTTTTTGTATTCTTGTGTTTTTCACATTTTAGCCTTGTATGTGAATGAGAAATGAAAATTCAGCTATAAGTAAAAATATCCGTTTATTTCTAATTGTTGAATTAAATATGTTCCATCTCTGAAAATAAAAGTATCTTCAAAACAACTTCGATCTTTGTTGCACGAAACAGTAAGTAACGTCTTTAGTGTTTGTTCCTTTATCTGTTAATCTGATATCGGAAATGTTTAAAACAATTATTGGTTATGAGATCGGGCGCGCGGAAAAACTAATTTATTTTTCTTTCATCAGGATTGCCAAATAAATTTTATGCTCTAGTCTAGACTTAAATTTGCTGTTACCAGAACTGCTGTGTCGATTGAAACAGCTAACGAATTTTCACTTGAATTCGCTTCCCAAAATCTTAACTGGGAGGTTTTAAAAAACATTTTATTATGCGTAAGATTATTTAATATATCTACCACAACTGTTGAGAGCTTTCATTCAGTTGTCTAAGTAGCTTGAAATTAACTTTCAGTACATCTCGGTGAAGCATTTCATCCATTCAAATTTCGTAAGTTTTGTATACATTGTATCCATTTTGAGCTAACTGATTGTTTCATATTCTTCTGAATAAAGCTTATTCGTTGTTTTCTTATACATTGTATCCATTTCGAGCTAATTGATTGTTTCGTATTCATCTTAATAAAGCTTATTCGTTGTTTTCTTTCATTGCAGGTCAAAGGTGGCTGGAAGAGTCAGCATTCCGCATTTTAGTAATAATGCATCACCCAACATTACTCCTGGTGCTATACGTATCCGCTATCTTGAGGATAGTAGGTGAGTACGAAATATTGACTGCTTTCAACCTCCGAAGAACCCTTTAACTTCCAGTACGTGACGTCGCACAATGGAATCGACGTACCTCATAAAATTTTTACGCGCTTTTAATGCGCGAGAAGTTATATATTAATTTGTATCCTTTTCATACCATTCCCTTATTCATAAATTTGCGATTGCCATTCAGAATACTTTTTTCTCTCTTTTCTCCCTCCGCTCTCTTTACGAGCAAGTTTCAGAAGGGGGAGTAGTGTTCGGGAGAAAAAAGGGAGCAAAAAAGAAAAGGTTCCATCTTTTGCTAAGGTTATCCTCGCTTCTTTTCCCCGCGCATTAATTACCTTGTAGCGCCTATTTGAAAAAAAGAGGGGCGGAAAAGAAGTTGGGGGGGATTTGCGAGCCCTCACGTCTGAGCTTATAGCTTCTATAAGAACTGCAGATCAAAATCTGAAGCGTGTAGGTAAGGGGGAAAGACGTGTTATAAAAGCGCATTTCGGCACGCGCAGTCCACGCGATAGTCTTTTTTACCTTTTTTTTTTTATTCCTCCGCGAGTCTTTTATATTTTTTTCTTTCGTTCTACCCCCTTGTCTAATATTCTTTTGCCGCTTCTTCCCTCTCCTGAGCCGAGTCTGCCAGCTGTCGCTTTCCAGAGAGTCAGTCAGGTAGTCTGACGATGATGATGATGATGATGGCCATATGGACTTCGGGAGGTGATGCTGTTTCGCCGCTCTCCTCCTGTTCGCTCATTGGCCTAGGGTTCGCTGCGAGAATTAGAAGAGAGCAGAGGTAAATAAAAATGGCTCGCTCGCTGCCGAAAAGGGCGCGACTTTTCTGGAATACAGTCGACCCGGAATCGTTGGGACTTCGGCAATTTGGGATAATTCCGGATCGTAGATCATTTCAATATTAAGAAGTGAATTTAACATCATAAAACACAGAATTCAATTTAATTTTTTAAAAAAACTTATCTATTACTTGTTTTCTTTGATTTATAAACATAATTAATATTTTTTCTTATTAATTTTAACATTACAAAACATTTAATTTAAAGTGAGTTGCTTCATTAGTTTCGGTTTTTGATGAAGTAACTTCTCTTTTATTTTATGTATCGCCATTATGAACTAAAGTCTCTTTGCTCAAGTCCTTTTATGGCGGTGTTCAACACTTCCACTAAACTGTCAATCGGTAATTTATCTTCCGTTTGTGTTTCTTCGCTATCGGATACTGAAGTTTGGGAGTTCATCAACACCATACTACATATTTCGGCATTGGTGAGCTGACACTCTGTCGGGGCTTTATCGTCGCAATGCAGTACTTCAAAGGCGTCATTTTCGGCAATTTCTTGTTCTATTAACTTGATGTACTCAAGTAGTTCAAAAAATTCAGCTTTTCTTTTGAGATCCTAACATTAGGATTACTATACCCCACCAATACCTTCGTCGCATCGTTGTTGTACATGTGATTAAATCCCTTCCCTCGCAGAGTTCGACCGGTTTCTGCTGACTCTGGGCATATGTAGATAAAAATTGGATATATATATAAGGGGAGATTCTAAGAAAAAAAGGTCAGTTTTTAGACATTTTGAATTTGCGACGTTTGACTGTATTTGCAGTCTTTGAATCAATTCGTCGTTTGGTGTTATCTTGGGTGTTTCTGGATGTGGCTTTTCTACCTTGCTTTGTTTACTTTCTCTGTTAATATTTCTGTAGTGAACGGCGAAAAATATATCGTCCAATTATTTTCTCAAATCCTCCTTGCACTGTCTTTTGTGAGACTTAGCTTTAAAAAATTTGAAACGTGAAATTTTTATATTGTATTTTTTTATAAATTATATGTGAGAAATTAAAATTTTTTTGTGTGCGATTTGAAGTCGATAGAGAAGTCGAAACTTGGGTGTCATGTTCGTGCGAGTTGTCTAGTTCAGGATGCTGGGTAAAATTTCAATGCGAGTTTTCTATTCAGGCAGCGCAAAAAAAATGGCTTCTATTCATTTTCACTTGTTTCTTCGTGGCTGAGAATTTTTTTTTTTTTATTTTAATTTCAATCGCAATAATTTCTACTTATCACAATATTACTGCTTACATTTACATATTGCTTTCACAATAATTGGATAATGTAAAAAACAACTTCTTAGCGTAATGAATATCTCAATTTAAAATGTGTATTTTATGCTTGCATGAAACAACCGCACTGCATTAAAAACGTGTTACTCGTTTATTCTTGCAGCAAAATGTTTTACGATTATAACTGTTATTTTTTAAACTGTGTTGAAATTCCATCAAAATTGAAGTGATTCTCGATCAGATTGTATTCAAGATGTTAAGCGATTTAGTTTTATGTAACAATTATTCAAATCGTCCATCAATTAGCTTTACAACTTAAATTTTTTTCGAAAATTAGGTTTTCTGCCTCGAGACGTAAATATGTGTACATGTTTATCATACAAATACAAAAAAACGGAAAAGAAGTATGCAAATACGAAATAGAATACGGAAATACAAAAGATTAATACACTGATTAACAAAAGTAGGGGAATTGTTGGCCATTCACGCAGAAAAAGCACAATATTTTGAACATCATGGGATATTTCCTCCCCGATGAGCAACTCTCTATAATATTCTTTCCGTGTTTTCTTTCTCGGTTTTACATTTTTTTTTCGATTTCTGTGCGGCGGCATTTATAAATTACATAAAACTGGATAACTCATTAAAGGTGCATAAAGAGCAATTAAAACCCATAGGGAACTTCATTCATGTACATAAATGTTTGGTACTTAGTTACTGTTAGCGCTTGTTTTTTTCACGCGCTTTATTATTCAGTATGTTGCTTTTATATTTTGTGGTACAAACTTACCCTCTGAAAATTTCAATACCTTCCTTTTTTGGTCTTTCTTAAAGCATTCGTTTAAGTTTCCAGTATTAAAAGATTTGCTGTATTGCGATGTGGATGCAGCAAGATAATTATCAGGGAGAGCCATCTGTTTGCGCTCTTTTATTGCTCGCACACTGAAAACGAAAAGTTATTTCGTAATTATTTCCACTACGCTTGATTAAATTAGGGTTTATATATATAATCTAATATTTGGACTGTGAAGTATCTTAATGTCGAATTTTTTACTCGGTTACGAAGTAGTTCTGGAGCTCAAATTTTTGTTGCTATGCTGCTAGCTTTCCATCTCTCTGTCATTTCTGGAAATGAAAAAAAAAAGAAAAAAGAGCTTTGAAATCGGATACTTCCCGCGTTTTTCCCCCTCTTTCCTCTCTCTCCCCTCCCCCTTTTTCTCCCCTCTCCAAAGTCAAGTAAAAAAAGGGAGCTTGTACGTGTGTGCATTGTAAGACACATTACCTCTGCTTAGCGCTGTTACATGGCTCATGAAGTCCCCTTTTTTATAGTTCGTGAGTCAGAGTTGCATTTTCATTAGTATCTTCGCTTTAAGAAAATGACTTAATTGAACATCAGCAAACTGCTGACAATAGCATCCGGGAAGTGTGTCCCTATATGCGCAGTTTAGTAAACATTCAATTTTTGAATGCTGTCGGTGAAACTGTGTCGGAACATCAGTTGGTTTTATTAAATAAGATATTGTATATATATTAATTAAGATATTGTATATGCATTTTTTTTTTTTTTCCTTTAAGAGACTTTTAACAAAATTAAAGAGTTTGCTAGTGAGATTTTTAGATTTAAAATGATCCAAATGTATTCTGTCTGTCGCATTTTTTCTAAATAAGAAATTCTTTTATGATAAATAGTTATTAACAAAACTGTTCATATATCTGGAGATTATTCCTATAAGTTTCAGTATTACCAAGTTAGGTTTGAATCAATTAATTGCCGCGGTAACAAAGTGAACGAAGTATGATCGTAGCTATTGTTCAGCCACGGATTCCGAGACTACCACTTTGGGACGATTTTACACCGGAAAGGGGTGTCAGGCAATGAGTCACATGAACGCATTTCCGGAGTTCTTTGTTAGATCACGCTCAGTAAAATGTCAACATCACCCTTCCATTCTTCACTTTCCCCCTATTTTGATGAATTCCTCGGCGCATCCGCGAAAGTGCGGAGGGTTTCCGAATCCGTTGCTAAACAATACCTACGCACATGTTTACATCAGATTTTATCATGTTTAGGTAATGTAGAGTATGCCGGATTGCTATTGCTGTGCCGGTCGTATGTCCAGAACTTTTCTGCATTATGTGTGGATATGTAGTGCGTAATCAAAGATCTGCTCCGTCGAGATATATTTTATTTTGAAGAGATGCTTGTCGCGATATTGAAATGCCCGCTCGTTTTAGAACCGGCTTGAAACGCAACTTAAATTGGTCTTCACTTAATGTGCATATTTCTGTAGTCGTAATGATGCTAGTTTATTTATTAAATTTCTGTGTGGCGATGCTCAATTTGCATTAAATGTTGAAATGAAAAGTTCCCCTAAATAAGATTGAATTGCCAACTGTATGCGGATAGCTTATATTTGCCAGTGGAGTATTTTCAGTCGGAACATTTCACGCTTTCATTTTTGTGATCAAATTAAATTGTTGACTCCATTTCTGTTACTTAGCTTTTCTTAAGCGTTGGCATCAACTACAGTGGAGTCTCCCTATAACGAAATCGCTTGGTTCCAATTGAAAAATTCGTTATAGAGAAAATTTCGTTATACGGAGATTAAGAGATTTTTGCAATTATTTAAGTAAATGTTCCAAACTTTTCAACAGTGCGATAAGTTCAAATGTTTTTAATTATGATTTTCAATTAAAAATATATTATAAATTTGTTAAAATTATACTAATTTTTATTGTATAAATAAAATGCTCAAAAGTTAAGACAATTCACCAATTTAGAGAATAATATGTACTAGTAAGTACTTACGTTTATTTTACCTGAAAAATTCCGTTATTTCGCTTTGCTTTGCATTTCGTGATGTTAAATTTTCACATTTTAAAGAGTGAGTGGTTTCAGAAACAGGTACGTGTGAGCGAATTAGTTGCACAGAAACTATCAACTTTCTTCAAAAATGACAAAAGTCGAAAAGATAAAGGTCTGAAAAAATTCGTTATAGGGAGAAATTCGTTGTAGGGAGACTGTACTGTATTTCAATCTGTTTGGATTGCACCTCCGTCCACCAAATAAGTGCAGTTTACTCGGATGTGGCGATGGAAGGAAATCCATTTCATTTTCTCTTCGACGTATCAGTCTGTCGAAGAAAACAGCGTTCTCTCGTGCAGGGCTGGAACTTGATCTCGAGAGATGCGCCCTGTGGCCATCAGTGTAATTGCTCTTTTGGAGATTTCTTCACGTAAATCACCTTTCTTTGAAACACGAGTTTTCCATTAAGATTATTCATTGCGGTTATAAATATCTTTTATATTCTAGGGAGCTCTAATTTTTTTTTAAAAAAAGGGTTGATCTTTTTATAATACCCCAGATACCTTTTTCTGAAAAAAAAAACGGTTTCCAAAATGGGGGAATGGAGTGTATATTAGTTGTATTCCCCCCCCCCCCCCCGAAGTCGTTTGTCTGCTTCCTTCCAGAAGTGGATGCTATTCGGCGGCATATGCCACCACGATGTAATGGATTGTGCCAGAATGCCGCTGCAGTGAGATGCGTTTCATTTCCTGTAGGGGCGCGTACAGATGTCGCGTGCCTCGACATACCCCCTTTGCCCGGAAGGAAACCCCCTCCAAAACACTAGATTTCCTCCTGCGTCCCCCTCCCCTTGGCAGAACCTTGAATGAAATTTTTCGGCCCAAAAGGCCCGCGACGTGTGTGCCCCAGACGCTGCGACATCTGAAGTGTTTTTCCGGGGACCGAAAGGGTTTAACGGGCGAAATGGAGAACGGATTTTTTAACCTTCCTCTCGGCGTCCTCTCCTGTGCTCAACGGGTTGCTCAGTTGTTTTCCTGTTTCTGCCCAATTGTCTGCCGCAGCCGTTGGAGGGATGCTGAGCGCTCGCTGGAAGTGGGACCTCTTGAAACCAAAACATTTATTTTTCGGTTTAAAAAATATATATTTCGTGAAGATGGATCTAAAGTGTACGTAAAATAAGTTCGTGCAGTGTACGACTTAAATGTCACACCAAATCAAAATAAAAAAAAAAAAGTGCGTTGAAAACCACTGATGTAGTATTATGAGTCATTATTACCTTCTTCCAAAATAGATATTTGAGTTTACAATGCTACATTTCAGTTTTAAAGCCATTTTAATAAAATGTGAGGTAATGGTAGAAAATTGGTTGGGTAAGACTTCAAATGGTGATCTTAGTTTTAGAGAAATCGATTCGTTGATCGATGTTTGTCCCAGAAGAGAACTGATTTGCGATGCGTCGACGAGAACGACGTCAGCAAGAACGACGTTTGCCGTGAATATTTAGTAAATATGCATTGTGATCAAAGATTCATTTCGCTTTGAATGCATTAATTGAAATTTTAATTTTTCTTAATGGCCAACCACACTTAAGAATTAAAGATCATTTCTTTAAAAAGTCGAGTTTCAATAAATTTCGGTTGCATTAGATGGAACAAAAAGATATTAATCGATGCCCCTACTAAGCGCTATTGAATGTTAATTATCTTCTCTGATTATTTCCTTTCTAATTATGCTGTTTCAAAATTTGTGAATAAAACGCTTTTTATATCAGTTTTTCTAATTTTAATGTATAATATTTGAAATTCGGTAACATATTTCGCAAGCAAACATTTTGTACCTCTTTTGTAATTAATTACCCACAATCAGCTTTAACCTTTGTTTTATAGTAATTTCGATATCATTGTACATTGCATTATTTGGCTTATAAAATTAAATATGTGCGATCAAGACGGGAAGGCGTGCCTTATTTCTCTTTGTGATGTAGAAATATTTCTCCCTGAACCTTGAGGAAAACTTATTCTAAACACTTCATCAGCAAGTCTTTTTCGTAGATCATTAATTCTCCTCTTTGAGTGGGAGGAAGATCTGTTGCATGTCCAGTGGTCAGGGCATCGATTTCATATGGTCGAGAGTGGTCAAGTCGGAGCGAACTAAATTGAGAAATGTTCGTCTAGACGTCGGAATCCTTTCGAGGAGAATCTTCCTCGCAGACGATCGTCTTGCAGGGGTTGGATCACTTGCTGTTGCACCTAGCGAGGAGACGCGATCCTGCGGATGTTGGCCGCAGATTCCTGTTACTCGGAACAGCTGATCTCCAGCTGGGACGCTCGCGTGGCGAGTCGGAAGTCGGCGGTCTCCCCCATCCTCCTCCGCATCCTCTCGAATGATGGAGGATGGGGACCCTCGGCCCTCATCCGCCCCCTCCAGTGGCGCCGTGTCCCTCCGCACCACACTTGCACCACAAACGGGGACTTTCTGGAATTCAAGGGAAATTTAGTGGTGCAGAGTAAGGCGAGGCAAGTCGGATTTTTTGATTAACCCCTTAAGGTATCCGACTGTGTTCGGAGACATTTTTTTTTGAAAAATAACTTATATATATATATTAATGTTATTTTTCGACTGCATATGTTTTAAAACTGTGAAAATATTGTAAAATTAGGCTTTCAAAATAATATTTTTAAAAAACTGAGAAATTTGAAGAAAAATGACTAAAATATTTCCCTTACGCTAACAGCCATAGACAAAATCATATTCTAAATATATATAAATCCTTGTAGGCGTACATTTTTATGACGGTTATCTGTGTTACGCTCTAAAATATTTCTTGTACTTCAAAATAGTTTTGAGATGTAGCTGAACGTAGTTACTAAACTGGTAATTTTTCATAACTGCTTTTCGTTTATATTTAAGCACTTAAAAATAATACTTGATTTTAAAATTGACCTTAGTTTTTAGAGGAAAACATCAAGCATATTACAGAAAACAATCTCGGAAAATTTCATATCGATACTTGAATAACTTTTTGAGAAATCATTGTTGCGGTCGACAGTTTTCCTCAAAAATATCATTTCTCAGAAAACGCATTTAAAGTTTTCGCGCAACATAAAACAATGCTTACAGTTCGGTAATAAAACAGCTGTAACTCCATTTGTAATTCACGTAGAGTAAAAAGTGAGACAGTTTTAGAAAGTTGATTAAACAGGCTACAGAATTAAGTCATAAAAAGTATTTGTGATAATTTCATTAAAAACGACGATTTTAAACCAGTCGGATACCTTAAGTCTACTTTTTTTCCTTCTTCTGCTATCTAATACGATGACCCCTCCTGTTTCGGAAAGGGGCTGTCGTTTTCATTCATCTAAGAAGGCATAGAATACTTGAGATGCTTATGGATTCAGCGTAATTTTTGTCAAATTCTAAAGCTAATTAATGATTAAATTTTAGTTTATAAGCCTAACAATGCGATAATCCGTTGCATGTCAATATGACGGGCTCGAGACTTGAGGGGTTAAGAGAAGGAGGGACTTCGCCTTAGGGGTATCGAGGTCCGTTCACTGGCCTGTTCCGTTTTTCATCTCTCTTTGGAAAGATCAGAAAAATGAACCATGAAAAGGAATTAAATTAGACTCATTCGTCAGATTTGGATCGGGAGTGTTTACAAAATATGATAATGTAGAGCAGATCGTTCAATTACGAGTCCGGCATATTGATTGTCGACTGAATCTATGAATCCTTCATCAAGATTTCCTTTTTAACGTCCCCCATATTGTTTGAAATATTATTTCCTTGCACGTTATATTGCCGCTTGAAGAAGTGTGTTTTTCGGATCGAGCGTCCTTCAAGTATTTCCGTAGCAAACTCGTTCTCTGTGCTGTTGAATTGGTGTGTTGTAGAATTCTGAATTAGTATTTCCACCTATTAAAACCGAACAGCTACGTTAAGATTATTAACAGAGACAACTCTCAGAAAAGATAGAACCTTCTGAATACAAAAATGGTGTATTTAATTAAAGACTTTCCATTAAACATATCAATATATTTTATTTGAAACTTGTTCCTCCATCTTGAATAAACCAGGGTTGTTTTTTTATCATTATTGGAATAAAATTTCTAATTATTGTGTATATGTGCAACATTTGCTCATTTTTCAAAGTGATGGATGGTGTTATAAAGCAGTTTCGTGATATTAAAAGAAGAGATAATTTTCTTTTGAATTTAACAGAAACTTGTTTTTCTTGTAGCTCGAACTCGAGTTTGGTAGTTAAGTAATTCAAAGAATTTATCAATTTTTAGAAACATTTATCTAAGTCTAGTACAGTTACTTTTTTGAAATGTGCATTTCGAATGTTTAAAAATATTTTTACATCGGTAGAACGATTGAAGAGTATTTTTCTCTATTCGAAACATTCATAGTTTGAAAGTTAAAATTGCTAAACATGATATGCTGTCGGTGTTCGTAGACGGAAAAGAAAATATTTTCCTTCCCGTTACCACAAAAAGAAACACAAATTAGTAAAGCTAGTTTGTTTATGTCTGTCCGTATCCCATTCTACGGATGTTGGTGGTTCGTAGAGCGATTCTTTTCCTAAATCTTCTGAGCTTTGGGGAGAATTCGACCCTCGCGTTGCTGAAGAGACGTAACCCGGTAAACCCATTCATTAGACGCGGGAGCTTCCTTTGCGTCTTAAGAAATCGCACGCCTTTTTTCCATCTCGGTTCAAATGTGGGAAATTCCTTCATGTGCAAAATTTCACCCCTGGGCAAGTTATGTAGGTAGTTTATTATTCAGTATCAAACGATGGGTTTTATTTCAAGCCCTATAGCTGTAACCGAAACTTCACCGTCAAGTAATTGCTTAAAACACTTTTTATATGTATAATCAAAGACGTTTAAATGCACTTTCGAAATATCATCCGAGAGCTGTAATAATACAGTAACCTTCCTGCATTAATATGGAACAGGCGCTTCCATTTCGCGGAGCTGAATGTTTCATTTAAATATGGTCTGCCGTCATTCTTCGGACGGTCCGAGTTCTTGAACCCGAACGGAAACGGCGTATAAAAGAACGAACCGTTCCCTTTACCCGAAACAAGTATAAAGATTTCGGGGCATTCGATTGACCCGCCGTTTCTACAGTGTGGACAAATCATCTGGATGAACCCACCTGCGTCTTGTCCTTCCGCCCTTTTTTCCATTCGTGTATCCTGGCAGTGTGATTCAGACAGGTTATAAAAGCATAATAAAAGCGGGGCTTCTGCAGTGTAGGTGGAGGGGAGGGCTATTGTGTTTTGGGATTACATAGTCCGATGCCGGTTGCCATAGCAGCCGACTTTGTTGGTGCAAGTCGTAAATACCAGCAGTGAGGAATGATGATCCTTCGTACCAATCGTATCTTCTGATCGGTATGCCGCCATTTCTATTGTTTTTTTTCGGGCATTCGAGGTGTTGGAGAAGTAGATAGCTCCCGAGTGCTGTCCAAATGAAGGCCGAAATGGCATTTCTGGTAATATTTTTGTGTGGTGTGTACTATTTTTCATTGATTTTTGCTGTAGAAGTTATTCTGCCATTCAATCTATGCAATATCTAGGGGAAATATTTTTTTGAAATAAATCTTCCGAGCAAAATTTATTGCCTTAATTTTTTTCATCCAAGCATGTAATGTCGAATATGAAAACTTCCAGTTATTGAATATTATACTTTTTACTGCTATGATTTGCATCGACTGAAATGCGTTTGAAAGATTATCGCATAAATTAATGAAGAATAATTAATCGCAATTTGTATATCTTAAGTTTTTGCATTTCATAATATTTTAGGTTAAAATTTTTATAAATGCAACTAGAAGTTAATTGATAGTTTTTATTGTGCGCCTGAACGGCAGGATTGATTTTTTAAATATTTCATCAATATCATTCGTATTCTTGTCTCCTGGAGAAATCTTATCCGCGATCCATTGAAGAGAAGAGACTTATTCCATTTATTCTCTTAATTTTCTCTTGGATTCAAGAATGCTATACTAGGTAAGATGGAGTAAAGTTTACCTAATAAAGTAATTCAAATACCAGAAAGTTTCATTGGCGGTTTAATTCAGTGTTTTATTTATATGTTTTCCTTGTTTTTAAAACTTGCCTATCGAATTATTCGATTTCTTATTTGATTTTTATGTCAGCGTCTGATTTAAATAATGGGTAAATTTCTTTAATAGCTTTTTTTAAAAAATATTTGACAATAGTTATTTTCACGGTTTAAAAAAAAAATTCCCCGTATTTTATGTTTTTCACATCACTTTCTACGCAAGAATAGAAACTCTTTAGCAACTTTTATCCTCCAAGCGCCCAATTATTTTGATATTTTAGTTTTCAGGATAGAAAACTTTTGAAGTGAATGAACCAATGTTTTTTGCATTTAATTATTTCTTTGAAATCTCGAGAATATTTTATCCATTGTTGTTTAAGAAAAAAAATATATATATATAAATACGAACTGTCTGCTTTTCAACTGAACCTGAAAAAACGGAAAAGGACGTTTCCGCCGCTGGGAGGGGGTTAAACAGCTCTTTTTTTCGAAGTCCATCTCTCTTTACTTTGCCTTTCGTGCTGAGTTGGTGCGGATGATATTCTTTCAATTGTTCACATTTTTAGGGTTTTTGACTTTTACCCAGTGCCTAGCCATCCGTGGCGACCCGTTCCTTGACCAGCGGGGTCATCTTTCGAGTATCGGGGGCAAGGGATGAAGTCGCATTCTACGGGTCGTGCACGCCACCGAGATGAAAGCAAAGAAGCTACAGCGTGCGCACCATTATGCATTGTCTTCCCCTTCCGAAGTAGCAAAAGATACGCCGATAGAAGAAAAAATAAAGAAGGGGGGAAATCTTTTCTTGTGCCTGCTCCGGACAGCTGTTGTTTCTGCCCCCCTGCCCCCCCCCCCCCTTGCGGCAACTGGCCGTCTTATCTCTCCTCACCACCAGGTGAGGCGGGGAACGTGTCCAGGTGGTAGCAGCAGTAGTACGGCACGCGTCCTGTATGTTCCGCGCGCGCTTACCCGTTAGCAGCCCCCCTCCAATCGTCTGGTTGATTGTTTATTCACCCAGCCTTATTTTGGCTGGAAAATTGCTCTATCCGCGCTCGCCGGCTTGTTGGTGTAGCCGCTTTGCCAAATGCGTGCTGTCTTCGGCACGAGGTGGAGAACGGGGAGTTGATGGGCATATGAAGCATGACGGGCGCTGTCATGATTTTTTGCGGTTTGGGTAATTGCTGTAGTAAGGTCAAATGTGTCCAAGGTGATAGGCGTCAAAATGATAGTGATAATCGTGCATTATGTGGTTCCACTTGGGTTTTCGAATGTTTTTGAATTCGATTGAAGTATTGTCTCTGTATGACATTGCTTTTTTTCTGTGTGATTTATTTGTGCCGAAAGAGAGAAATAGTTGGTAGTGTCACAAAATAAAAGCATCAATCTTCATTTTGGTTCCAAAAAAATAGAAATTGCTGGATTGCAAAGTCCAAGTGTAGATAAAATCATCAGCTTTTAATGCGACTTGCTGTTCGCTAATGAATCTTTATACTGAAGTTTAATATATAGCATACATATTATGGGAATATATATCGCATGGGAAGGTCAATAGTATTTTCACAATCCATCTATCCTTCAGTTTAATTTTAAAAATGTTCGAATTTGCCTTAACCTATCATTTGAGTCTGACCCAACCCATGCTGATTGGGTGTTAAAGCGAGAAAGGAGCCCAATTTTTTTTTTTTTTTTTTTTTTTATCTAGGCCAGCTATTATCGGCAGCCGTGTGAACAAAGTATTCCGTCCTGTCCAAAATGCCCCGAAAATCCGTTCGGGGGTGGGAGGTGCATGCGCCACACACACAGCATCGGATCATCCGACTTTGTAGTATGTTTACGTCTTGCCCCGAGTCGAGCCGACTGTGAATCGTTGGTTTAATAATGTCTTGCCTAGCATTGACGAAACACTAGTTGCTGAAAAGAAAAGTTAATGAATGAGATATTAAGTCACGACGATAATGACCAACAGCCGAGCGAATCGTCCCCGTGGTCACAAAAGCGGTAATTTTCGCCATTGTCTTAAGGCTTAGTGATTCACACAAATCGGCAACAATTGACTCTTGAGGACGCGCTGCCCACGCACTCTGGTGAAATGTATTTTGCACCAAGAGTACCAAATTGTGATTTATGGACGTGGCAGCTCTGTGCGAGGCTTCGTGCCGCCGTGCTCGAAGCCTAGTGCGGTTGGGTACCGAGTCGGTTCTCGGTGAGTGATTCGATTCGCTTTGTGTCCATTTCGGAATGGGATTCCATATGTCGGTGAAATTCTTTTCCAGCGTAGATGCGTGAGAGGCGTGGGCGGTTTTCGTAGCCCAAAGGTTAGTGACTCGGTCTCTGCTTCAATGGGGAGGAAACGTGCCGTTTCCTATTTCCTCTCGCATATGTAGGTAGAGAACGAGACTGGACGGGGGACACGACAGACACCTGCCGATCATCACGGTGGAAAGAGCGTCACCTTTTGTAGCTGAAATTTCAAGTGCGCATGCATATCTTGACTCGTAGCGATTTCAAAAAAATTTTTACGAGTTGCCTTCATTTGGCTGTGTTATGAAGACCGACGGAAAGATACCGAATGATTTTCTCTTTGCTTTCACCTATTTATGTCCCACACTTTTTTCTGGTCGGTTGAGAATTCTGTGAATCGGATTCTTTATAAGTTAAGTAACCTACGTTGTAATTTTTTGGTTTTATGCAATACCACGTAACTTTTACTGCTACTTTCGAGTTGGGTTATCCTTAAGTAAGCGACGTTTCTGCCATCATCCTTTCGCGAATTTCGCATCGGAAAAATATCGTTTCCGTAAAGATTTGAGAAACTGGTTACTGTTTCAATCTAAGCATGCTAAACTTTCTTCAGTGCTATAAAAGAAAGTGAATGGGACATTCTTTCAGAAATTGGAGATCTGTTCACTGGTTAATTTCGGGGAATAAAATGTGTATTAGCATGAATGCCCCTGCATGTTATCTTGTTGACAATCTCTTTAGAATTAATTAGTTATGATCAGTGGCGAATCTAGGATTCCGATCGGGGGGGAGGTCATAAGAAGTTTGTATCGTCGTGATGAGTGTCAAACTTCAAGGCTAAAGTAAACCAAAACTCTTTAACTTTACAGACTTTACTCACCTGACAATAAGAATCATAAAGAACAATACAATGCTTTCGATAATTTAATAAAAATTACGATGAAATAACTAGCCAAAAAATGTCTTCGACCGCGTAAATGCTACAAGTACCAGTGGAATGACTACAAAAGTAGCAAAATTTCCGAGCCTTTCAAGCTAGAGAGCAATGTTGAAACGTTTTTATTATTTTTTTAAAGAGAGAAAAATCATTTGTAATGATGTTAAATTAAATCAAGAATTCTGGAGGGGGCTGTAGCCGGATAGCCCCCTGGATTCGCCACTGCTTATGATTATACCGTTGTTACTATGTTAACAGGCGCACCATTTTGGTGTGCGGTACTTCTCTCGCAATGTGACTTCTCGGGAGCATGCGCCAAGAATCTGTTTACGGCATCAAATCGTATGTGGCTCGGATAATCAAGATGTGGCCAGCATCGAATCATTGCAGAGATTGTTTTCAATAAAGGGAAAATTTGCAGTTGCACTTTTTAAAAGAAGAAAAATTGTTTTTTCCTAATCTCCACCAGACACGCATCTCTTTTGGCAGCGCTGCCTAGCTAAGTGAATCGATGGCCACCGGCTTGGAAATCCTCCGTAATTAGAACAGACGCTGCTTTATTTAATTGCCCTTGACCAGGTGTTCGTTCTCGCTTTCTGTTTCAGCACTCTCTCCCTTGATATGAAAACCTTAATAAAAACGGAACGTCATTACGGTTTCAGCAGACTGAGATCTATCGAGTGTGAGACTTATGGTTCCTTAATATGCTGCAGAAGGCTGGGAAATATTGGTGCTGTGCAGCAAGTCAACAGCATGTGCTCAGTAGAGCATGGACAGGTGTTTTATTGTGTCACTGCCGGTGGGCCGAGGTGCACAATTCGACTTCGGCAAGGAACAGGTATTTCTTCCTTTGGACTTAAAGGTTTATGGAATCCGCCAGTGTTTGCAGAATGATCACCACCTGCCATTGTGTCGTCATCGTGGGTCAACCGTTGTTTCTATCTGTCCTTACGATCAGTTGGAAAAAACCGCGGTCTTTTTTCGATGGAAAGAAAGGGCATCCTGTTGCAGGTTTGGACGAGACCGGAATTTATTTTGATCGTGTGCTGTGGGCGGGCTGCGTTCCCATCTTCGTGTCTTGCTTCCGGTGGTTAAAACACTTATTTTCCCGAAATTTCTGTTTACCGTGCGTCCATATTTATTCATATTCATTTCTCACTATTTTCAGTTTCGTCCGATTCTTTGTTTTTCGTACTGTTTGGGCGTAACTTCTGGGCATAAATGCTTTAAGTCTGTAACATAAAATTCAATAAGACCGAAAAACTAATATCTACACTAAGCTGCGATATTACCATATACATAAATACAATATCTTGCGTATGTCGAAAAATCATTAATAAAAAGAAATGAACGCGAACAAGACTTCGTATTAGCAAGTGACAATACAAGTTTCCATAATGAATTCATTCAGCTTTGATATTTTAAAAGCCAAGAAAAAAATTACATTGTTCTTCTTTGCAATGTATAATTTTATTTAATAGAAGGGGGGGGGGCGACACAGAAGTTAGGAAGCTTTCTGAAGCATCATTTTTCTGTTCCTCGAATCTTGCTCAGCTCTTAATTGCAAATCTTTTCTGTGCGTTTGTTCTTGCTGGAATAAAATATATCATCCCGTCTTTCCTCTGCGCTGAAAACGGCGATTGATAGTGTATTAAGAGGCGAAAAGGAAAAATCTACAAAAAATCACCTGCTCTACCCCGAAACTGCAGCTTCGTTCGATTCTCCAAAATTCGTGAACCCAGGGTATTAGGGTCAATGGATTATTTGAAGTGACTCTTATTTTACCGATCATCACTCTTTATTGCTTCCCACCCACCTAGCTGGTCGTGATTTTCCACCGTCCTGTACAACCTCGTGCTTGGCGAACTCGTACTAGCCAATCAAGTTCACGGACAGATGTTTATTTTGGGAAGATCTCTCCCTTTTCTGAAGAAGGCGGCTCATTAATGGAAATGGGCTTCGATGTGTCTCGGACGCCAATTATCTTTTCATCTTTTCGGATAAATATGATGGATGGCCGCTTAGTAACGCTGGCGTGTGTGCTTTGCGGAGGGATGAAGTTATGCGGGGATGGCATTGAATATTCGGCTTTTGCATGCGATTTTCGGGAATTAAAATGGATTCGGCGCCTTTTGATTGTAAATGTTTTTTTGTTTTCAGAGGAATTTCAGTCTCCGTCCCGTTTCTAAATGCACTTATCTGTTTCGTTGCAGGAGCATGTTCGTCACGTTCCACGCCGAGGCCGAGACCGCCCCCGCAGCCCACAATGAGGCCGAACATCACATTCCAGACCTATGCGTGTCCAGAGGCCTACGCCAAGTGGTACTGCCTCAACGGTGCGACCTGCTTCTCCGTTAAGATAGGAGAATCCATTCTCTACAATTGCGAGTAAGTAGTCGCCTCGTTAGCCCCGCTGTGCGCAGGGCCCTCATTCGAACGCCCTGGGCTTAAGTGGTTGGGCACCCCATCAAGAGCGCCTATGGTCCGACGAAAATGCCCATCTAATGATATAAATGAGTGAAAAAGTCCCCCGTTCTCTGGTTAAAGCCTTACAATGTTGCAAATAGGCCCTTTTTCGAAATAAGATTCTGCAAGTCCACTTCCGCCACCCCTCATCGTATAAAGGACTAGTTTTAATAGTTACATTACATAAAATGTATTTTTCAATCCTCTTCTACATATCTATTAAATACAAAAGAATGATAGACTTAATTTCTATATTAATGTGATAAAGCACACGTAAACACTTTGTAATTTATTCATCATTTTTTAACTATTTAATTGACACAAAAATATGCATTTTAATTTACAGTACAGTGAAACCTCTTCGAACGGCCACCCCTCTTAACGGCCAATTTTTCGTGGCACGGATTTTTCGGCCCATGGACCTAATGTTAAAATAACCCCTAGCAACGGCCACCCAACCCCTCTGAACGGCCGCCGGGTGGGTTCGCCCATCCCATGTAACAACCGCATCGGCTAGAGATTTACTTTTTAAACTGAAAAATGAACTTGAAAAAATGGTGTTTTTCTCAGAACGGTGAAAAATTAAAAGAGTCACAAATTGTATCCTTTTTTCAAAAAATGTAAAAATATTATTAAATAAAGTACTATTTTCTCTTTAGATAAGTCTCAAACTTTATTTTAAATAAGAAATTTGTGTCAGACTTGTTTATATTATGTATTATAGCAATTATCTTGTAATTGTAACGAAAATCCTTCAGAGCGGTCACCCCCTCTGAGCGGCCAATTTTTCTCGGAACGGAGGGGTGGCCGCTCAGAGAGGTTTCACTGTATAAAATATGCATGCTTATGTAACATTATAAAATCGATAGCTGTCTAGTTGCAAGCCCTGAACATGTTTTTATTTTGAACGTTCTCAACGGGGGGGAAAACTGAATAGGATTTAGATCATGGAAAACAACTTGTGTTTTCTGAGGCAATATTTAATTTTTACAAAAGTTATGTTTCTGCTTTAAAATGTTTTACGCTGCTTTTTTTTCAGAAAAAGATTCAATTTTACTTAAATTCTTATTCTTTTGCAGGTGTGCAGATGGCTTTGTGGGCCAAAGGTGTGAATTTAAAGATCTAGAAGGATCTTACTTAGGTTTGTGACAGTGTTATTTAACATTCATATACAATAAAATTTATTTTATTTTTAAATTGAAGCTGTCTTTTTAATATGCATCATTTCTTATTTTTTTCATCAACGCATGCTAAATGTCATGAGCTGTTTTCACTTCCTTTATTTGATACTTCAGTTATTATATTGTTTCATAAATTTTCAATTTAATAATTTGATCTCTAACTTTTTATGCTAATTTCGGTTCAAGCTTTGTATTGAATTTTTTTTTAATTATTATTTCAGCATCCCGACAACAAGTGATGATAGAAACTGCTAGCATCGCTGGAGGTGTTACGCTTCTAATCATTATACTAGTGGTTGTATCGGTAGCAGTTTATGTTCATTACAAGTAAGCTCTTCTATATTAGCAATTATAAATGGAATAAATTTAAAAATTGATTAAATTAATTAATAAAAATTCTTAATATTATATATAAGGGCTCAAATGCAGCTATTTATAATATAATACAGATACAAATAATAGATATACTAAACAAAATTTAAATTAAATAAAAAGAAAGAAAATTATAGATAGTAAACAGCAGATTTAGACATAAACGATGACAATACGTCTTTAAGCGTACAAACGCAACAGCCCCAAGTGATTGCATCAACAGAAGTTTAAAACGATAATATTTAAAACACATAAAAATTAATTTAGAAAGTAAAAAATGTTCAAAAAGGAAGAAATGAATGAACGTTGACAGAAAATCTTGTCTAATTTTGAATCTTTATGGTGAGTGATCTTCGATAAAGTTTGCCATTCGATTCCTCATTCCTTGAGGCTGTTGCGTTTGTACGCTTAAAGATGTATTGTCATCGTTTATGTCTAAATCTGCTGTTTATTATCTATAATTTTCTTTCTTTTTATTTAATTTAAATTTTGTTTAGTATATCTATTATCTTCTATATTGGAGAACACTAGCTAGCTTGCACTTCCATTGTAATTCAGTGAAGATTTTCCTTTTCATATCTATAGCGTAATTGTAAGACCGCTTAAGATTTTCTTTCTCTGCACACTTTCCCTTCCTTCCCAACAGCAGTACTGTTTTTCTGTGAAACAAAGACTTTCTGAATATTACTTGTTTGTTTTTCCCGTCACTTAACCGTTTTGTTTCTCTTCCAGAAAGCGACGGAAAGAGCAGATGCATCCCGTCACTCCCGTTTCCCAGTCTTACAAACCTTTCAGTTCCTTCCGGGAATCGGACGGTTTTGTTGAAGACAGGACAATAAATATGAATGTAAGTTAATTTACTGCATTATGACAAACAAAAATGGAATCTGGTTATTGAAGTAATCAAAAATTACCAATACACACTCTTAAAGAAGTACTTTTTAAATAGAACTGTTAAATTATCTGCTGAAATTTTAGTTAGATATTTCTATTGTGAATTACTATTCAGTTTTGTTCAATGTGCAATGCAAAAGCAATACATGAAAAGTTTCACAATTTTATTCTGAACATGAACAGTTGTGAAGAAACTGCTGCGATTTTGTTCTTAACAAAGAAATTTGATCAATTGAAGCATTCTCATTAACTTATGAAACTTCTTGCATTTGTATGAACCTTAATGTTGGTATTTTTTAATCAACTTATTTTGTGATAAATTATGTCCATTTTATAATTTTCCGCCAAAAAATTGTTTAGTTGTGTGTCTTATTGTGGGTACCTTTCCCGTTTGCAGGGTTTAATCATATTATGAAACTCTACCATTGCATCTGTAAGAAAATTTGTTAATTTATATATCAAAAGTCAATTTATTAACTTATTATAATGGCATAGAAAACAAATGTTTGACTGTTTCCATTATCTGATAGTGCAATGCTGGTAACAACAGCATTCAACCCTTTCAATTTGGTTTCCTTTGTCGTAATTCAATTCCAGCTATTCTTTTGACAAGTACACAAAAAATTATATCTGAGTTATATTAATATTTCCTTTTAATAATAACTGCAAATGTTTTCAGCAAATCTCAAAGAAATGAAATATTCAAATAAATGTTAAATATCTGAAAGAAAATACAGATTTTATTACTAATCTACAATCCCATTGCTTTCATTTTTCAATCTCTCCAATTAATGAATCTCAATTCTAGAAGAGCCAAACAAAAGTTTGGAATGGTATGAATTGAAAATGGCGCATTTGTGCGCCACACAGAGGCAAATGATGGGATGGGATGAGGTTTTGACCCAAAAACCAAGTGTTAAAAAATGGCTTAATGTAGTATGGATTAATAATTTAATTTTACCCTGGTTTTGCAATGAACTGGAGAGCTTCACTGGCTTGACTATTTGTGATGGAACAGTTCTCTCACTGTCCTTGAAAACTCCTTGAATTTTATTTGCCTTACTCATAGGGCCCTGGAAAAGTACTTGATTTTTTTTTTGTTGGGTCCTTGAAAAATAAGCAAATTGATCATCCAATATTTTTGGGATAGAAGAGAGAATCAGTTTGTTTCTTGGTTTTGCTTTGATAATTCCACCACCAGAAAAAGAGTGTTTGTATGGGAATGCCATCAATCATTTCTCTCTGTATATATCCAAGGGCAGCTCAAATTTGGCAATGGAGTAAAAACTACTGAGGGTATTTTTCCATCTGGTAAAACAGTCCTGCGGTTATCCTAAAGTATTTTGAAAGTAACTTATATATTTGAACAGAATCTTGTTTTAAATACCAATAACCAATTTTCTCTGCAATGGAATCTGTTTTCAAAATGTATGTTATTTAATTTCATAGAGCCAGGGAAGTCTGTGTTCGTGTGAACACACTCAAAAACTTAAGTAGGTAAATAGATAAAATTTGATACAAAGTTTTGTCATTGGAATTGTAGATCAGTATCAATTTTTTTTATTTCAAAAATAAAAATGCAAATGGGCAATTTGATATAAATTTGTCATTTGCATTTTTAGGGACCTTGAAAAGTCCTTGACTTTTTTCCTTCAATAACAGTGGAAACTCTGTAGAGAAGTAAACTGTTCCATTTCTAACAGAAGGATTGATTGATTTCTTTGTCACCATCTGATCATTATTTTTTTCAATTCCTACTATTAGTTCACACTCTCCCTATATATATATATGTGATATTTTAATTTTTTAACTTTCCTAAATAATCTTAACGACACCTCATTTTAAATACTTCTACTTTCATTGTAATAAACGCACTACAACTTTCTTTTCAAGTCACGAGTTTCTAAAGGGGAAATTCCCTCTTCCCTGTACTTGAGCGTTCTGCGCATTCATTTCTGCCTTTTTTCACGCCAGCATGTAAACTTTCGACAACAATCCGCTGCTCAGGCGTAAACTTCTGAATACTGGTCATGGAGCTATGTAAAAGTTAAATACTTTACCTATGAAGAAATAATGTAATGCCTGAAGAAAAGAAGATTTAAGCAAATATTGTCTCTTCCATGATCAAAATGGACTGCATTTCATCTTTTTAAAGCCTGATCTTATATTATATATATATATAATCTTGTTCAAATTTTGCAATCTATTTTAAACTAACTTCCCAATGAGCTGGAGACTTGAAACTTTAATCATAGATCAGAACTACACTATATGCCCAAAAGTATCCGGACACTTGCAGATTTTCACATTTTTTAGAATTTTTCCGGAATGGTTTAACTGACTGCCTTTAAACTTCGGACATGTAAAGAATGGACAATAACTCACATTTTACATTGAAGATTAGGTCCTGAGAGCAAATAGGGGACCGTCTACAAACTGATGAAGACAAAAAAGTTTTGGGCCCACCTCGCTTCACAGAATACTGATAACAAGATGGAACTTTCAGAAATGGTAAAGTTTAATGTGCATAATATTTACAGGAATTTTCGTAAATTCAGCGTAAATATTTGGGAAGATATAAAGGTTTTCTTAAAAAATCTCAAATTTTCGCACCTGTTTTTTGCTTATAACATGCAGAGTTTTCTATTACATTATACGAAACTTAGTGAAAAGATGACAATATGTAAGAGAAGCAATTTATAAAAATTTGAAAAAGATTATTTGAATATTACAGGGATTATGAGTAGTTTTAGTAAATAATGTTTCACTGCGCATGCGCGAAACATAGTGTAAGTTTTCTTTCACAACTTTAAAGCCAGATATATAGGGCAACTTATATAAAAAAATCAGTTCAATATCATTAGTATTCAGAAAGATATCGGCATTACTACGAGCAGAATTTTAGCTCCTGTCAAAGAGAAGCTAAAAGATGAGGGGTTGTACACAAATTAATATTTTTTTTAAACTTATATTTTTTAATATTTATATTGAACTGTATAGTGGTTAGAGTTTGATGAATACCCATGAAGACTTATTAATTACGTGCATAACTTAAATTCCAGCTAATTAGGCACTATAAATAACAAAAATTTTATTACTTTCATTATATTATTTACATGATTATTAACAAGTTACATATTACAATTTTACGGCCAAACGATATTTTTAAATATATTTTTTTTTATGGAGAAACGATTTTTTATCTAATTAATTTATTTTCTTAAGATATTTTAATAATTCTACATATGTATTTTTTTATTCGTTACGAATACTAGATGGGCTAGATGGATACATGGGTATTCAGCAAATTCTAACCACTATACAATTCAATATAAATATTTAGACATAAGTTTAAAAAAATATAAATTTGTGTACAACCCCTCATCTTTTAGCTTCTCTTCGACAGGAGCTAAAATTCTACTTGTTGTAATGCCGATATCTTTCTGAATATTAATGATATTGAACTGATTTTTTTACATAAGTTTCCCTACATATCTGGCTTTAATGTTGTGAAAGAAAAATTACACTATGTTTCGCGCATGCGCAGTAAAACATTATTTACTAAAAATGCTCATAATTCCTGTAATATTCAAATAATCTTTTTCAAATTTTTATAAATTGCTTCTCTTACATATTTTCATCTTTTCAATAAGTTTTGTATAATGTAATAGAAAACTCTGCATGTTATAAGCAAAAAACAGGTGCGAAAATTTGATATTTTTTAAGAAAACCTTTATATCTTCCCAAATATTTATGCTGAATTTACGAAAATTCCTGTAAATATTATGCACATTAAACATTACCATTTCTGAAAGCTTCATCTTATTATCAGTATTCTGTGAAGCGAGGTGGGCCAAAAACGGTTTTGTGTTCATCAGTTTGTAGATGGTCCCCTAATGGCCCTCAGGACCGAATCTTCAATGTAAAATGTGAGTTATTGTCTATTCTTTACATGTCCGAAGTTTAATAGTAGTCAATTAAGCCATTCCGGAGAAATTCTAAAAAATGTGAAATTCTGCAAGTGTCCGGATACTTTTGGGCATATAGTGTAGATGACAATGCAATATTAATTCGCTTTCTTGTCTGTCTGTCATTTCATATTTTGCATTGTACGTTTTTCATTATATCTTGAAAACTATTAACATTACAGACTTGGTTCTTGGGTATATGGATGGGCCATGGGATCATCGAAGCACCCCCATATTTTAGCCATATCTTTGCGCATGCGCAGTACGTTTTTCATTATGTCTCGAAAACTACCACTGAAGTTCAAATACATTTAATAATTTCATACATAGTAGGAATTTACTTTAAAATTTTTTTTTTATATTACTTGTTCTAATTGACATTTCATTCCCTTCTGCAGGATCCAGAGTCGGGTCACAGGGAGCACCACAGGGTTGTGGACGCCACAGTGCACTCTGCGTCGAGCAGGGCGAGGACTTCTTTGTAACAGAAAACTTTTTTTCAAATATTGAAGACAGCTTAGCTATATAAGTTAGCAAAACAAGTGGAATTCCCAAAGAACCCCAACAAGAGCCAAGTGTCTGTACAGGAATGAGTGTAGCTTGGCTGGGTGGTTGGCACACTGGGATTTGAGCATGTCTGGAGTGGAGAATAACTAGTCTGAACACACGTTGGCAGAGAAAGACATTCAACCAGCTGGGCTTTATCGTGCGCTTCTTTTACCAAAAAACAACAAGCTTCACAGTCAAGAAATACTGCTTGAATTTGTACCGTTGCTAATGAGCTTCTGAAACTGCCGTAGACTGTACTGTGAATGCTCCTTGCAGCTCAAGATGACCATAGTAATAATGCTAACATGCGCAGTGTAGAATTTCAGAGTGCATCCTGACAGCAGTTAGAACAATAATTCCATTTGTGGCTTTATATGCGTTTTGCTCCATTTACCTTTCATCTTCAGCCAAATTTCGTCTCCACAAGCTTAGTAATGCTTTTTTTCCCCTTAAAAATTTGCATTAAATCTTGCAATATCGACTTGCCAAAGTTGCTAACGATGCTTCGGAGCGTTTGTGGATATTTTATGTATGCGATTGATGTGCCTTAATGTTTTGAAATAGTTTGTTCTTGCATTTGCTCTCCATATTCAATTAATTAGTGTTACATTTGTATCGGTTGTTGTAACGCTCCTATATTTATGTTCATTTAATTATAACTCTATCCTGAAATGCATTTCTCTTTAAATATGTCTGCCAAATTGAGGACAAAGTTATTTTTCTCTCTATACGATTGCTGTGTGGCAGCTGTTTTTTAAAAATATGAACAAGAATTTTTTTTAAGCTTATATAAAAGATTTTATTGAAAAGTAATCCTTGTGAATAGTAGTAATATATAATTTTTATACATAAAGTTATCCTAATGTATTTTACTTAACTGAATATTTTTTAATGTTGATTTGATGGAAATATTTTTATAAGTGGAAAGAGTTGTGATTGAGAAAAATGCCTTTACCTCATGGGTAAATCTTCTTGATAGTTTTTGTTTATAAAGAACCTTATACACGTTTTAAAGTGCAGCTATGAAAGTTTCTTTTCTTCTTTTGGAACCCATTAAGCACTCATGTTTCAACATTCAGTATTCCGCAAATTGTAATAATGTTTTGCTGTAATGGGAAACATTCCGGTGTGTTGTGCGCGAGTGCTGAGATTCCTTAATGATATATTTCAATACTCTTTCTTTCTTCCCTCGTGCTTCTCAGGTATGAAGACCATTCTGAATTCGTCCTGCAGTGGACTCTTCTATGGAAACTTAAATTTTTAACCCTTCTTATGGGCAACTATCTTACCTCAGTAGCTAGCAATTCTTCTGAAGGCTATTAACATTTAAAAAGTAAATGCATTTATTACTGTTTGTATGTTTATTGAAGTGAAATTTATATATTTTATTTATAAAGTTTACTGATTTGATCGAGAATGAACTTTTCCAAAAATCTTATTTTCTGAAATTGTGTTGCAGTTCATGTTTAAGCAGCTACTGTATATATTACCTCGATAATATTGAAAGGGAAGTTTTAAAAACATGGTCATTCCTTTCATGGCAGCTAAAAATTTTACCTGCAAGTATTGTTATAAAAAACAATGATAAATACATTTATTGTTTGGAATAATTGATGCTTTTCAATTGTTTCATTAAAACAGAACCTTAATTTGTAAAAGATCGGAAAAAGTTTCATTGGCTGATTGTTTATTGTAATTTTCCCAAACATTCATTTTTGTAGTCATCTTTTATTGGGGTGTATTTCTGCAATTAAATATGGTCTTTGAAGAAAATTAAGTTCAGTTTTGAAATTTTAAAGTGTGATTATTTAAATTTTTTCTTCTCCCTGTTGTACTTCCTTTTCCAAATGGAGATTTTTGTAAGAAATTGTTGCAATGATATTCCTTTTTATGTATAAGTTTTTTGCAAATGTCAAATTGCATTTTATGTGTAGATATGTAAATAAAAGAAATAAGCAATGTAGATTGGGAAGCCAGTGTAGCTGGTTTCTGATATGAGCTTCTAAGTGCATCCATGAAATCCACGAAGATTGTATTCCACGAAATATTTCCCTTTATAATTGTTTCTGCTCCACATTGTGTCTGTTCAATAGAGCTGTTTCGGTAGCGGAAGAGAAGAGATTATCGGTCTTAAACCTGTCTTCTTCTTGTAAAATCTTCCTGCGTATCATCGATGCCTTAAAGCTCAACAATGTTTTAAATTTTGTACATAATTTATTATAATTTATGATGCAAGGTGCAGTTTTGCGAAAGGCTGTGCTATCATTTCGACATATTGTCCTAGTTCCTATTTCAATTTGAATTGTTTCCACCAAGGCGATGTAATTAAATATCGTAAAACTGCATGTAATCCAATGAATTGTCAACAAGTAAGTGCTTGAAAGAATATATATTTTTTACTTAATTACGTTCTCCTTCGCAGCGACTCTTCTCTCGTCTTGCACTCGGCATCTCCAACAAAGCTGCATGCTTTTCTGTCATACTCGATATACTACGAAAAGTCAATCTAGTCGTTTTGCAGTGGTTTATGGATTCTACAGATGCTTTGTTTTATTTTCTATTGGTACCAATGATTCATGTGTTTGAGAAACCCGAGCCTCGTCTCTTACATTTTGGTGTTACTTGATTGTTGTTTTTCATACGTGGATCAACTTATTTAAATGTCTTCTACAGTGCCTTCTTTCGAAGTACGTCTTCCTCTGTGAAAATATACAGTGAGTGCATCTGCAAAACTCGGTTTTGTACATAGTAATTTTATGGGTTTTTTTTCTCTTGTGTAATATAAACTTGAAATACCTCTTATGAAAAGACCAAAGTGTAATTGTGTATCCTTTAATTTAATGCTTAAGTTATAAGATTATTTTCTTTGAACACTTGTTGCGTGATTTTTTTTGAAAAAATCTGAACTGTGTGACAATAAACAGTTTGTGAAAATACTCTGTTTTCTGCGTTCATTGATTCATTGCGAATAAGGTATTAATAAATACCCTTTTAGTTATGGCAAAAAATTAATAAATTATGCATTATGTGAAATTAGCGCAAAATACGTTGAAATCGGACTCTTTCAGCATTAAACACACAAACTATTTGCCCTTTGTTTGTGAGAGCTAAAATAATTTAGTTTGTCTATTTTGAATGGCTTCAAAATTGACCTTTTTTTCTACTGGGCAGAAAATACACGAATGGTCATTTTAAAGTTAAAATTATAAAAACAAAAAGTTTAAAATAGATGCGCTTTTATTAGTGCACTGAAAAATAAAAGAAAAATTGTGGAGTTGCCTTATAATTTCGTCGGAGAGTGAGCTCCTGAAAACGATACTATGAGGAAACTAACGCTCTTTCTACCAAGTTGTTGTTTATCCCTATTTCGACCAAAAGGTGTTGTTTGGCACCCTTGCATTTCAATGCAAATCACTGGAAACAATGGGGTTGCCAATTTATCGGTTAAAAATATACATAAATTGTGCAATTTATAATCGCTAAGGATTTCTTGGTCACTTAAAAAAAAAAATCGTGGAACTCGTCTTCGCTTTCGGAGAGTGAGGCTTCATCTGTCTCGGAGGATTCTTCACTCGGTTTATTTCTTGAATACCTCGATTTTTGAAATTCGGTACATTCTTAGAATTAGGAAAAAATTTAAATAAACTAAAAAAATAAAAACATCCAGCATTAAAAACGCTTTTACTATTTACATACATGCACCTCAAATTTCAATTTGTTTTCTCAAAATTTCCACACATGTATATTTCTTGCTGCAAAATAGATACCATATTTGGAAAAGAAAACTTGTCTTGTACAATTATTTTTAGAGCTACTCTGTGCAATCGATTGACAGAATGCAAACAGCAACCAAATATAAATGTTACACTGGGGATGACTCTTATTTTCTGCTACAACTGGGGTTCTCTTATTTGATTGGAATTGAAGCAGTCCCGCCATATGGTGTTTATTTAGATGTAAAATTATTTAAAATCGGACACTGTGATGAATTCCCTAAGAGGTCGGGACGCATAATACCAACCTCTACAGGAATAGGGACAATGGAGAATTTTCAAGCATGCTGATTGGTTGTTTCAGCAACGTCACGTATGACGTCAGATTATTACTTGTTATCATTTACCTTTTTCATTACTTAAATTGTAATATCAGGAAGAAATAGGAAAAAAAGTTTGAAAAGTCAGAAATTATAAAATAATTGACAGTGCAAAATATTCGCATTGAAAATTAATGGCTTTCAATTTAAATTCGATTGAAAGACTGCATTTTAATTTAAAAAGAAAATTTTAGATATTTAATTAAAAATAGCACTTGTCATATTTTGCTCAGAGATGGCGCCACTATTTATTTTGTGTCACACTTAATATTTCAAGCCATTCTGTCGAGCTCAAATTTGTTGTAAATAACAAAGGTATTTTCGTTAGTACAATTCGTTTAAAAATCGTATTTTTAAGTGTTAATTCGTATTCATCAGAAGATAAACTTTAAATGTACTTTGATCGCCAGTATAAGGTAACTAGTCGGTAAGTTTATGACATCATACGCGACGCTGCTGAAACAACCAATCAGCACGCTCGAAATTTCTCCATTGTCCCTATTCCTGTAAAGCTTGGTATTATGCGGTCGGGACACACCTCATGGTAGAAATGAGTATATTATGGATGTATTTTTAGAGCTGGAGGGAAATGATATGACTAATTTAATTTTACAATTATTATAAGAAATGGCAAAGAAATCAACTGTGGAAAAAATAATTAAATTTAGAAAATTTTAAGTTAAGATTTTAAAAGGCCTTTTGACACCTTCGTTATAAATAGTGTTAAGGCACGCTGAGTATCATAAGAAAATTCCTAAGCAATCATTGAAAATTAAAATGAGATTAAATTCCCATTTAGTATATTTCTAGCAGCACTTCATATTTTTATTATTTTTTAAACTCTAAATTTTGGTTAAAAACTTTTTCTACTCTTTAATTTCTTAATAAAAGCATGGTTTTTAAAACTTTTATTATTTTCTACTTCTTAATATATACCATTGCTATAATTAATATGGAATTTTGTAATCAATTTTTCTTTAACAAATTCACTGCCAAATCTCTCTCGTATGGAATCAATTTAGTCGGAATAAATTAGCCACAGTAATTACGTTCTAAGAATTTTTAAATTATTGTATTGCCATCGGAAACAAATAACTGCACAAAATTTGAGAACTCGAGCGCATCAGGACGTGAGTGAAAAACCAATTGCAAAATTCAATCTGTATAAAAGCGAAAACAAGTTAAATGTAAGCGTGCAAGAAAATGCAGTTTTATTTTTCCCCCGAATTCAAAATTCTTGCGTTTGTTCTGTCCGATTTTGATTTACATCACTGTGCACGTTTAAGAAAATGGACAGTATTTTCGATGGATACTTTCCAAATCAAAATTATAATTGAATTAGTAATGCATAAATAGTTGATCTGTTATAATTGTGACATCATTATCCGTTATCAGCGAAACACAATCTACTTATCTGAAAAATAGTTAAAACAGCATCGAATTTGTAGCTCTGCAGGGAGGTGTTGTGCTCAACAAGTGTCATTTTCCCGCATTCATCCATCCAGTTTTTTCCATAGTGGGGTTCAATTCTTGTCGACGAAGCGCATGTCAAATTTGTCCAGCTCCATCGCTCTCCCTGCAAGACTGAAGAGGATGCGACGGCTCAAAATAGCGTAAAACAGTGTGCAGTCGGTTGTTTCAGGACATGCACGCACTTCGTCGTTTGACCATGATGGCTACATTAACACTAATCACCATCGATCGCCAACCTGACATCACGCGAAGCTGGACATTCACGGACGCCGTTCCGCTCCTCAGTCCGTCCATTTGGGTAGGTCATTCACGGGCCGCTCCACGCAAACCGCAAAATCGTCCGAAACGGGTCACTCCGATACTCTGCTGCACCTACCCCCATCTACTTCTCTTCCTCACCTTCAAAACACGAATACCCGGCTGCTTGGATTTTCTCTAATGCGAGAGAGCCTCCCCCACGTATTTACACCGGTCGTATTTCAGCATTTATGGCCGGCACTCCAAATGGATTTCAAGAGAAGTTGTATTTCCAAATTGTCGACCGCAGCGCGCCAATTCTTATCGGATTTTCGCATTGAAGACCGGTTTGGGCGCCGTCCGACCGAATTTGCTTGAAGCGGAGTGCTCGTAAATGGCCAGCTTTAGAGTTATTCGCTGAACTTTTATATGCTCGTTCAGCGTCGGTTTTACCGTCAGGTGACCTTCGGAACCGCCTAAGGGCTCCACAACAACGGATCGCTTGCCGATCGCACGAGAGTGTCGTTCATTGCTTGAATTCTTTACAAATCAATCGCTTACGTGAAAAATGATCAGTAAAACGTGTGCAGACAAAATTTTCTTACGAAGCCTGCTGTTTCATTAAATAGAGCGAATCATGATCTTCCATTTTCGATAATCACCGGTGTAGGGATTGATGGATTAGATTGACGGTCCTTTTAAAATACATGCGGTAACCGGGCGCCCCCCCCCCCCCCAACCAATGCCTAGGTAAGTTGTTGTAAAGGGAACGATAAGGCCTTTTTATCAGCGGATGTATAGTCACGAAAAAAACCCGAACCACCCAGCATTCCTCTGCCGTCTGAATCCTGTATTAAAACAAAAAATTGCATTTTACTGGGAATAAGGAATATGTAAATATAATATGGTTAAAATTTTCAAGTGTCATTTACATATTTAAAATAGCAGTAACTTCTGAGTAACAGTATAGAACTGAAATTTACTCCAGAAAAAATTAATTTTGGCCTGCAAAAATTATGATATCCAAGAGCGCTCAAAGTTTCGTATACTTTTCACTTCCGCCTGAAGAAATTTTGATCCAAAAGCGTTAAAATTTTAATAATGCGTAAGTATTTACATCGGCTTTTAAGCATGAGTGGAAGTAATCGGATAAAAGAAATTATTCTTCGTCATAAAGAAATCTTAGCGTAAATATTAAAATTATTAACTTGTTAATTTATTCTTTGTGTGGCTTTTACTTATTTTCACTTTATTTTCTGAGTTTTCTTTGTAAGTCGGATGGTATTTGTATTATCTAAATCTTTGCATATTTATGAACTTAGTGAAGTACTACACTACTTTAGCGTATAAAATGTAAATTTTAGATATTTAAACAGTTAACAATTTAAATTTTATAAATAAAGTGATGCTGTATTTATATTTAACTAGCTGATGCCCGCGACTTCGTCTGTGTAACAATGCACTATTGGTACTTTATTGCTAAGGATAAAAATACTTTCCCCTCTAATAGTTTTAGTGTAAAAAAAATCTTCTATATAAAATATTATAATTACCTATATTCTGCAAGGGATCTATAACCCTTTAATAACGACAATCCATAATTGTAGATTTAGTTCGAATATCCAGCTTTATTGTCCGGGCTATGAGGATTTTGAGAACCAGTATTTGCAAAAGAAAAAGTAATTATTCCAGTTAATCAGTACGTAGACATAAATTAAATGCAAAAGAATTAGAAAGTATTCGTACAATAACAGATTAGAAAGAAGAAATTCGTGCACTTAAGAACAATAAAAGCACTGTTAGAAATTTTATTTGAAAACATTTTCAAAAATTAATGAAAATTAAACAGAATGTAGCATGGAAATGAAATTGGTATCATTGAAAAACTAATTTTTTGAACTTTAAGAAGATGTTAAAATGGATTATGTACAAAAATGTGCTCCAAAGCTATTGCGGAAAAATGTTAAAATTATGGTAATTTTTAATTAATTAACGTCCTAATTAAAATTTTGAAAAATCCTTTCGTAGTGAGCACCTAATATATCCAAGAAGCAACGACCTGGTAAATTTCAAATTTCTAGTCGAAGTGGTTTGGGAGATTCCGTTATGAGTCAGTGAGTCACTTTCTCTTTTATAGAGGTTTCCCAAAAAAGTAGGACAAACATTTATTTCTTTAAATATTGCACCTAGACATATACTTCCAATTACAAAGTTTCATCAAATAAGGTAGGAATTTGAGTGAAAACAATTTGGCTTCTGTGGAAGTTGAAATTAAAAAAAAAATTATGTTCCCCATAGAGCAAAAGCGTCGGTGAGCAAAATGTTCCTCTTACACTCATATATGTATAAACTATGTTTCACGATTCTATCTGCAAAACTTGCAGAGATATGTTAATATGTAAATTCAAAGGGACTGCTCACAAATTTATATGGAGTTGTTTATTGCAGAAATACAAAATTATTCAGCATAGAAAAACTGCGAAATGCAAATATGTATGTACATCATCCAATTATAAGTGGACTGAAAAAAATTAGCCGATGACGCATACTGTTACTCAATTTCAATTGCAGATAATTGCAACTATCAACTTGATAAAGAATGGAAGGACAACTTGAGAAAATAAAATTTAACATAAAACAGAAAAATAGTCTAATATCGGACAAGAATATTGAATTCTTTGCTCTCAGCGTTGTGCGCATTATTAAGCTCTACCTAAAGGCAGTGCCGACTCGTCCTTTAGGGCTGCAGAGTTGCAGAACTCTCTAAAATTATTTTAAAAATTTGTATTTTTTAAAATTCTTATTTGCTTACTTCTCCACTTTGAGAGTTGGATTATCAAAGAAAAAGGATAAAAACGAGAAAAGAAAACAGAAAATGAATAAAAAAGTAAGACAAACATTATGGGGCTGCACACCAAATAGTTTTGGAAAGCACTAAAATTCGCTCATTGCATACAACTAAGCGTCATAATGGGCGAAGGCGAATAGATATCCTTTCTTTCTTTGAACTTAGACAGAGCTGGATTTTCAAATGACTATTTTGCGCTAGGCCAACCATTTTTTTACCATTCAATCTCATCCAGGGTTCGCCTTCGAGCTCTTTTTTTCTTCTCTGTTTCTCTTTCACTTGCATGTTGCCGCAACGGGAATTTGGTTGGTTACTACGTATTTGATTTCTGTTGTTAAAATTCACTCACTGAAAAAAAAGTACTGTACTTTTCTTAAATACAATTCAGATAATTACAGTTACAAGTTTGGACTATTTGAAGGTAAAGCTATTTTTGAAAAATTCAAAATTTTATGAAACTTTGTAGTTGGAAGTAGGGGAGAATAGGGATAGTTGAGCCAATTTTAAAAATACATTTTTTAAATTTTTTTATAATTAGGAATTGAAGAATAGAATATTGTAGTGTAAATTTTGGTATTTTGTCTACGAAATTAAATGAGAAAATTAGCCATTTTCGTCCAATTTTATTGCTTAATATGTAAATATTTACTTTTTGTTTCACATTGTGGCTCAAGTATCCCCGTGAGAAGGATACGTGATCCATAGTGTAGGGATGCTTGAGCCAGCTTTGAAAAATATCTGCAAAATGCAATGTTATAAATTTTACTGCTTAGAATTATTTCAGAAATGTTTTGCTTCATGCTTAAGATAAAAAAAAATCCTTCAAAACCAGTCATAAAAACAAATTAACAACAAGGTCATTTTTTGTGGTGATGTTTGGTGGTCGAAGAATCATTTCAATTTTGTTTTCATCAATGACAGCAATGTCATAATTTTGTGGCCATTTATATTTGGAATCTGCAACTCTTCGAGCAAATTTATGCTCAGCCCATCTTCAGAAATATTAAGAATTTGGCCTACAAATTTCTTTATAGTTTTCTTCGTAGCCAACCATTAATAGCAGGTTTCTTATTGATAAAATCATCACTACTTTGAGTATTTCCATCTACTGACATTGTTGAACTTGTACTTTTAATTGAATAATTGTCAGAATCTAAAACAAATGTATCGTAAGAGTCTTTCATAAATGTTTTTCGATTTTTCAGGAAAAAGTTTTGTTTTAACGTTTGGTAATTTCCAAGAAAATTTAAATTGTTATCTTTGATGCTTTTTTTTGGTTTCTTTTCGTGATATTTTCAATAGCTTTTCTTCAATTTTTTTGTTTTTCGGGAGTGGAAGTCAAACTAGCTGAATTAGCTCTTTTCCTAAACCCTTTCATAATGCAAAGCAAGGCTTTTGGATAAGGTTGCACAACCTCTGGAGAAACAGTTGCTTCGGTAATTGAGGTGACAGGAATAGGAGAATTTACAGACATATTACCAAAAAAAAAATAATTACAATATTCTGACCTAAGTTGACATCTTCATGGGGAGTAAAATCTGAAGAAATTTGGAAATTTTCAATAAACGCACTTGATTGCTCCATACCCTTTTTTTTCGTACATTATTATTTTTTTTATGAAAGTCTATTACTCAGATACATCTTAAACATAGCAAATTTTGTAAAAATAAACTATTCATATGCTCTAAATAACAAAGTTAATGAACACTGATTTCCCAGTAGGGATAGTTGAACCATGGCTCATGTATCCCCAGTCTCAGTGTCACAAGTATCCCCACTACCACCATTTCTTTTTGCCAAACTATATTTAAATAAAACCTGTAGATATTTAAACTATTTTAAACTTTAAATGTACCTGAAATTATAATTATTTCAATTAAGAATACTATTATAGCTTAAAAATAAAATTTGAATAGCAAAAATATAAAATTTAGACACCATAAAATTTACTTCGGACAGTCAACAAAGAACTATTGTTTATGACACTTTCAAAATGGCACTAAATTAGTTGATTTCTTTTTCACATATGTAGAACTATAAATGTGTTTAAATGTTATCAACTGAAGAAAGAAAAATAAACCTGCTGTAGAGAAAAAAGGGTTGGCTCAAGTATCCCATATGATCAAGTATCCCTACTCCTATATGTCTAGGATCAATATTTAAGGAAATAAACGCTTGTTCCACTTTTTTGTGACACCCTGCATACATAGATAATGAAAACTAGCTTTCATCCGTATTAGCAAATTAAGGATTTATAATTTTTTTTAATGTTGCGGTTTTCAATATTTTACACTCAAAATTTGCATATTATTCGCTTACTTCAAAAGTGTCCCGCTTTGCAGAAAGCGAAGCCGCTGATCAGTGGCGGACTGGGTCTGAAAATAGTGGTTGCCAGGAGTCAGTGAGGGCCCACACATATCTACAGTAATAACATTAATTCATATATATATAGTTAATTTTTATATTTAATTATTTTAATTTAAATCTATAATATTTAATAATTATATATTTAATTAAATATTTAATTTTTCCACGTCTTTAAAATAAAGCCCTTTTAACACACCTTAATTTTTTAAGTTTAAAATAACGAATAATAATTAATAATTAAACTGGTGTCATTAAACAGATATTTTTGAATTATAAATAATTCAAAAATCATTTTGTGAAATTGTATTTTTTGAAAATATTGCAAAGAAAAACGCAAAATCTTGCTTAATTTTTAAGTAACTGAAATTTTAATTTACTTTTGGACTTTAAAAAGTTGACAATTATTTTCATCTTTTTTTTTGAAGAGCATGTGTGCCAAATTTCATAAAGATCGAGCAAAACTATAGATTTATACAAAATGCATTCTTATAATGTAAAAGACTTTTTTGTTGCATTAAAAGTTTCATTGTTTCGCCAGTTTTTTTTCTTTCTTTAAGTCCAGTCTTTCCTTTCTTTCTTCGTTACTTCAAATAAATTTAGTTTTTGATAGATTTTCTATGTTATTTTGATAAATTTACTTTTTAGTAATGGCTCATCTTTCTACTTAAGGCAAGATAATCTTCCTGGATATTATGTAATTCATTTATTTGTTATGATTATGTTAAATTTTCACTTTATAATAAGCTTAATAATGCGCAATAATTGTAGATTATAATTATGCAAAATTTTAAAAAAATAATCTTCATTGAATCTTCTTCTTTTTCAACTTTTTTAATAGTTGAATGTAAAGACTTATGTCATTAGTTATATTAGACACAAAAACATACGGCATCAAAATTTATCTGAAATGCTGATACATTTACTATCTCCTGTTGTTGTTTTTTTTTCTTTTTTTTCTTTGCACAAGTAATTTCTTTCTTTGTCTTTTGTAGCAATTAATACTTTCAACTTAACAAAAATTAAATAAGTTGGCGAATTTAAAGCTTGTTAATATAATCAAATTAAGACAATAAATAAGATGGACGAATCGGTCGGTAGCCGAATGCGGCTAGTGTTTAATACTACAAAAGCAATTTAAGAATAGAGAAATGATAATTTCAGCTTACCTCTCAAAAAAATATTTTTTTCTTTCCTTTTACAAGATACGCTATGTATGTCTTTACTCTCTTCCGACTAAAAACAGAAATAACGCTTTTCTCACCAATTATTTTCCATGAAAAACAGACCAATAAGACTGAGACCCCTTTACTTTTCTAAACGCAATCCCTCCCCCAAACCCATAAAGAAAAGCGTAAGTGTCGTCTTTTCATAAATGTTATTTGGTGTCCGAGTCACAGTTTTAGCCAGGAAAACCTTTTCCTACAGGCGAATTCCCTTGTTTGTCAGATTTATGATAGTAAAATAAAACTACAACAAAAGAAAGAAAAAAGCACCTCTTATAGTCATCTCTCATAAGAACCGCACCCTTTCTGCACAAAGGGGTGCAATTCCTTTCGTCTTTCCGGGGGCTTCCGAAACCAACAAAAAATCTTAATGAGTATTGCGACTCGACTTTGCACAGAAGAGAAGTCCTGTTCCAATGGCCCGAGGGTTTGTGAGATGGCTGCAACATTCTGGAGGAACATCTGTAAATGATCGGAAGGTCAAAGGAAGTGGACAGAGACCTCAGTACAGTTCCTACGGGCAGTTTTATTAGCGTATGCATCTTGGGTCGGTATTCGACCACCCGCTATTCGGCTGGTCGAATTACGACGGCAATAAATCCCTAACGGCTGTTGTGGAACGCCGAAACATGGACCTTGTGTACAGGGCTATTTTATTTATTTACTTTAGAAAAGCTTACTATAGAGAAAGAATTCTTCTTTTATCTCTCCCACACTTCCTGGGGGCCCAAATTGTCTTCTGTTTAAGGGGGCCCACTTGCCATAGGGCAAGCTGGCAACCTCGCCAGTCCGCCACTGCCGCTGATGTTTTTTTAAGTTAAAAAAATTGCCCGGTACGCGTTTGAAATGCCGAAGGCATTGCGTGCTCAATCGCTCCTTTTCAAATGAAGCACGCGCAGTACAGCAATGAAAAGTGCACTGCGCATCCCAAACAGTATTTGGCGCCAGCAAATCAAATTGCGCCAAGAAAAACTGGCGAGAAGCAAGTGGGCACCGTAGACTGAAAATTTACCCAATGCAAAACATGAATAAGTCATAGCTAATGTAATAAATAAATACAACTTTTTTTCTCATCAAATGAGACATAGAAACACAGCTTGCAAAATAAATAAAATTATGCATTTAAATTTATCAGAGCAATAAGAGATTTATATTCTTAGTAGTAAAAATCATATAGGATAAATTTAATAAACAAGGATTGATAGTATACACTTGGAAACACAGTGCAGAAAAAAGCTTCATTAAAAATAAAGTCAATTTTCTGAATGCGTCACCAGGCACAGTGAAAAGATTCATTTTATTTATGGTAAATATGTGTAATTAAATCTACCTGAACAATAAACAGCCTGCATTCATTGGAGTATACAGTAAATAACCTAAAATTAATTGTCCATCTTTTTTCTTTAACACATCAGTTCATTACTCACGAAATAATTATGTGTCAGACATGATCGCTGCTAATAATTGTACACTGAAAGTATAAAAATTAGCTTGTATTGTTGAAACCGACAAATATTAGATAATCCTCTCGAAATCGAGATTTTCTCTTCCAGGATAAAAAACATGAAATATATTTCAAAGCATACTTATTGAAAAGGAAGAACAAAAAAAAAGTAGTGAAAAGAAGTTTTCTCCACTTTACATATAAAAAACTACACTATTAGTCATGCTAAACACCAAAATATTCTTCCAGATTAATTTTTCTCCAAAAATACTACTTTTACAAGCCATGCAAAAATCCAAACCATTGAGCCAGAACGATTTTTCATTCTACTGCACATGCACACAATGATTCAATAATATAATTTTGAATTAGATTTTAAGAGTCCTACAGCATATCAAAATATTTTTCTGCAAGTCTTTAATAGTTCACATTCATAAAAATAGTTTATGAATACCCAGACTTAAAACGAAAATACAGCATAGATTAATAAAGTGTATAAAATATTGATATAAACTGCATAGATTGACAGAAATTTTAGTTATTTAATACTGCAAAAAAAAAAAAACTGATAAAGCACTCTAGTTTCTATGTAAAATGCAACTATATACCAATGAATGAATTAATTTATATTGTTTAATATGCATTCAAATAATATTTTTAAGGAAATTGCCAACTTCACACATTCATAAATAAAAATATGATGCACTTTATTTTCCCCACTAAAAATAATTACTATTCTAAACAAAATCCCATAATAAACTATATAATGAATAACTCTACAGTACATTTAATAAATGAGGATCAATATATTAACTTGGAAAAACACCACAGAACAAAGCTTTATTAAATACAAAGACAATTTTCTGGATGCCTTTCCGAGTATACTGCCTCAATATAGATCAAGTGTTATATTATTTACGAAGAAGGAATACACCTGGTAATTTCAAGAAAACAATCCGTTTGCAAACTATAAGGCTTTTACATTATGTATAAGACATAATTTAAGATACTGTCCATCATGTAAAAAATATGGATATTTTAAATTTATCTAACCAATAAGAAGAGTTACTTCTCTTATATAAAAATCAACATAGCACATAAAACAACTAAATAGTACAACACAGCAAATTTAATGAGCAAGGAAGAGGTATTTATTAGTTATATAGAGTGGCCAAGATGGAATAATGTTAGAGAATGCAGTTTTGATAGCAAAATTTGATAACATAATATAAAACTACTTCTCATCATTTAAGACACAACTAAACAGAGCTTTAAAATATAAAAATATGAGCATTTTTTAAATTTATCTGAACAATCAAAGATTTGCATTCTTGTAATAAAAATCTTATAGGAAATAAAACAACATGCATTACAATACATTTAATAGACAGGGATCAATATTTTAAACTTGGAAACACACTGCAGAAAAAAGCTTCATTAAATATAAAGTCAATTTTCTGAATGCATCACCAGGTACAGTAAAGACATTATACTTTTAGTTAATATGTATATTTAAATTTACCCGAACAATAAGCAGTTTGCATTCTAAAAGGACTGCAATCCAGGATAGATATTAATAACATGAAATACATCTTGAAACAAAATTTAGCGGCAAGAAGTTATTATTCTTCACTCAAAATATAAAAAATTACATTATTAGTTAGGCTAAACACCAAAATATTCCTCAGATTGATTTTTCTCCAAAAAAAAGTACTCTTACAAGCAATGCAAAAATCAAAACATTTAGCCAGAACGATTTTTCATTCTACTGGCACATGCGCACAAACACAGAACGAACTCAATCCCCCGATAACTCGCCAATTTTCTGGGATTGAAAAACGGGGGAAAAAGGCGCCTGACAATCCGCTCTTTTGGCATGGAGAATAAGAAACCGGAGTGCTGACATCGGTGTCAGTGTCAACACACGTTGGTGAATAGCGCCGATAGTGTATAAGCATTCTTTGCTACCTGGGAATCTTCAAATACATTTGTAAAGAAGAGCCGCCTACCGTCACATGACTGCATCTATCTCTCTTTTGGAAAATTAGAGGTAAAGCCAGCCATCTTTCAGTGCTGCAGGAAGCCTGAACACTCAACCCTCGATTTGATTTGACTAATGTAAACATACTTCAGATTTCGCGGCCTCAGGTTTCTCTGGAACGATTAGCTCTGCATCTTATTGGAAGTAGGGGATAATAGCCATTGTTGCTTCAAATCCTATAACATAAGTTCAAGATTTCGCGGCAAGCCAGTGCCCAAGAAAAACAGTTGTATCCAGAATAAATAATACAGATCCTGTGAAACAATATAAACTGTCTGGAATTTAAAAAGTAGTTTAGATATTTTATTTTATGAAAGCAATGATTCGTTTACAAGAAAGGTAAAACGTCCCGATTTGCCTTTGATTTTACCTGAACCTTTTGTTTTCATTTTTATCTTTTCTTGCATCATTGTTTTTGTTTCAAGATGATTTTAGCATCTTATAAATCTCTTGTATATGAATATTTAATTCAGAGGTAGTAATAGAATTTCATTTTAATTGACAAGTTTTCTTTAACGAAAATTATTTTACGGGCTTTCCGTGTTAATGATTCTAAGTCTCCGCATGTAAACGAATGTTTGTCAATAATGGCAAACACAAACCAAAGTGTACGGTACGGCGCCAAACGTGAATTTTTTTTTGGCAAAAAATCGCTAAATGTGGTGCCAATGGCTGACGGTAGCATGGTAAATGTGGCATTCAAGTTGGCCTCAACTTTATTGGTTATTTTTTGTTGTTGTAATGGTACGAAATGAGCAAATGCACATTTTAGTTATTGTAGGATATTCAAAAATTTACCACGACCAGGAATATAAAATTTTGTGATAAGTTGTGAAATTGAATGGTGGTGAATTCTGTGGTGGCTAATTGGATAGGTGCATTGTTACAGTTGGGTGGAGTAAAATGATCGTAAAATTAGATATTTTCAACTTAGCTAAGCTGCACTCCTAAAATTAGATTAAATATTTTATATTACACTATTTGAGAATTACTACAATTTGTTATTATGATCATTTTACTGCATAACGTGGAGTAAAATGAACAATCCGATAGGTAAAATTATTATGGATGGGAAACAATGAAACAACTCATAAAAATAATATTATATCAATTAAGATCTAATCTAAAATAGATAACACAGTCTTTATTAAACACTTTTAATTTTTGAATTGGGCATTGGAAATTAATAGTGTTATGTCTCCTACTATTGAACATTCGTTCATCCTGTATTTGGATCTTCTGTTTAGTTTCAACTTCATCTACATCATCATTTTTAGGAAATGTGTATTTATCTCCAAATGGAGAAGATATTTAACTGTAAGTAGGTCATTTTCTGTTGACAAAACTTGACTAACTAAGATTTTAATTGACTTTTTGCCATAGTACTTTACCATTACCCAGTGGCGAATCCAGGATTCGGGTCTGGGGGGGGGGGCTGAAGTCATAAAATTTTTTTATCGTAGTGACGAATGTCAAACCTCATGGCTTATATAAACCAAAACACTTTGAATTTACAGGCTTTCCTCTCCTAACAATAAGAATAATAAAGAACACTACAATACTTCCGATAATTTAATAAAAAATGCAATGAAATAACTGGCCAAAAAATCTTTTTGACCGCGCCAACGCTACAAGTGCAAGTGGAATGACTAGAAAAGTAGGAAAATTTTCGAGCCTTTCAAGTCAGAAAACAATGTTGTCACGATTTTATTACTATTTTTTAAAATGAAAATTAAGATCAAACAGTTGTAGTGATTTTAAATTAAATGAAGAATTTTGGTTTATCTGTAGGGGGGCTGCAGTCCGATAGACCCTCCCCTGGATTCGCCACTGCCATTACCCAATAATCAGCAGAAAACTCTCTTTGTCGAAGGAGGTGTTAGGGTGCTTTCTTTTTTTCTGAATTACAACAGAAGATTTCTTTGCCACAATTTTGGAAGAATTACATGCTTTCTTCATTTCATGCACTTCGTACTCTTCTTGAAATTGCACAGCAACTACATTTTCTGTCAGAACATTTTCTTTTTGCTTTGGAGTACTTCAAGTCAATGTTTGTTATGCTGGAGGTGACAATTTCGAAAGAATAGCTAATTTTTATTCTTTGAGTGAAGAACCAACAGCTCCTTTTGAAGTTGAGAGAGTTTTCACCACTTCCTTTGAAGTTGAAGGAAGCATGTTTTGCAACAATTGTGCTTCCTTATAGATTGCAGAAGGTGGCAAATAGTTTCCACTGGCAGAAATGCAAAAATAACAATGACTCCATCTCAATATTATGTGATGTTTTCAGGAGGAACACAGTTCTGTATCTGGAATCTGTGTCCAATATTGCCTCATCCAGATTTTAAAGTTTTATTTTTATTAAAATATATGCATATTAGGAATGCAACGAATATTCAGTACTCAGTCCGCAGAATACTGAGCAGATATTTAGCCAAATAAATTAAGGATAATAATTTTTTTTAATGTGTTTTTAAATATATTTAATAAAAGAATATTGCAGGATTGCATTTTGGTACATTTATAATCAAAAAGTATCCCAACATTTTTCCAATTTTAAGTTGCATTGCACATTAGTGTATTTAAAAATGTTGCATATCATTAACCATTCTAAAATCTGGAATTACAATGAAAGAACAATAATTTCTCAGCATTTTCAGGAAGGAGTCTGTTGCGTTTGGTTTTTGCCGAGTATTCGGTCTGCCCGAATACTAAACAGATATTCAGCCAAATAATAATATTTAAAAAGTGTGTTTTAAAATATATTTAACAAAGATTATTATAGAATTACATTTATTATAAGAAATCTTTCAACATTTACTGAATTTTAAATTGCATAGCATACTTATAAATGTATTTAATAATGTTACATCTCATTTATTATTGTAAAGCCTGAAATTATTATGTGAGAACAGTAATTTTTTAGCTATTTGAGAAATAAATCTATTTCTTTGGTGTCAAATATATTACCAGCTTCAGATAATAAACATTCACTATATACTGTGCTTTCAGAGGCTGAAAGATATTTTTTTGCTAAATTTTCAAGTCTTTGAAATTTTTTCCCTCCAATTAAGTGGGTATTCTACACTAGATATTAAAAATTCTTTATCAAAGCATGAATTATTTTTTAATAACTTTAATTTATCTACTGAATTTTCATATGTGTTTGTCATTGTCTTATTCTGCCTTTTCTTTATTTCTGTTTAGTAAGTCTAAAATGAAGAGGGTTTCTTATTATTGGAACTATTATTGGAATTAAGGTATTATTACAGAAGGTAATATTAAAAAAATTATTTATTATAATTATTTAGGTAATATTACAAAAAGTTCATCAACCTGTAAATATTTTTTTAAGTGTGCAAGTAATAAAAAATCTTTCTTTTTTTCATTTAAAATTTGAGAAGTATTTTATTTTAAATCAAAAGTGAAATGTTTTTAAAAAGTAGGTGTTTAGCACCCAAATATTTGGTGTTCATTATAAAAGTTGACCGGATATTCAGTATTCAATACAACATTTGGCCAAATATTCTGTATTTGATCAAATCCCTATTCGTTACATCCCTAATGCATATCTTCCCTGTTTCTCAAAAAAAGAAGCATATAACATGGTAAGCATTGTCTAGGAATACTCTAATAGCTAAGTGTGTCACTATGATAATTTATGCCTCCTATTTATTGTAAAAAAATTAAGTATGAAAAAGGTAAGTATTTTGCTTTCTTTTTTGAAATATTTATATCAATCTACAACTATTAAAATACGACAAACCTAAGTTAAAAACCATATAATATATTTATTATTTGTATAATATAATTGTATAAATTAATACACAAAAGCATATAAAGATCAATCTTTTCTTTGGGCAGATAATTAACAATAATGAAGTATCAAGTTGTTTCAGAAGTAATATTAAGCATACTATACAAATACTTATGCAGAAAATTATATTTGGGTACTTTTCCGTTTTAAACACAGCACTTGGTGTCTTTCTGTTTTGGTGATTTTTTCAAAACAATACATCACTAGCTCATATAAATGAAATATTCTTCAATATGTTAGATGTTATTTAAAAATTTATGCCTCCTATATATTGTAAAAAATTAAGTATGCCAAAAATGTCTTAATGTATGTTTTAAATTTAAAATGCAATAAATAATTGCTTTTTTTTACGAAAGAAAAACTTTGAAACTTTTTATCACATTTATCCTGATATGCATTTTAATGGTTTGTATGCAAACTGATAAATTGTTCTGAAATGATACATATATAAGATTTCATAGTATCATTGTTTATTATTTAAAACAAGGAAGAACAGAGCTGTCTTCCTCTGAAATTCTTGATACAACTTTTGATTTTATGGAATTTTGCATTTGAACATATGTAGATACATTTTGAAAGTGTGTATAAAAATGAATTTCATATATCTTAACTAATGCTTAGAACGCTTAAAATGAGGAGAATCTTGGCTTGAACTCTGTTCCTCGTCTTTATCAATTTCAGAATTTGTTCTTTTTTCGCTTCCGTTTTTAAAAAATGATTGATTTGCAGCCGTAGATATTGAACGAAACTTCGGAGGTTTATTTTCAGGCTGGCGTAAATAATGCTGCTTTATGTTTTTTCATAATCATGTAGCATCGCAATCAAAACAACGAATTTTATCTATATACGCAGCCATCTCAAAGTAAAAACCACGTGTTCCAGAAACGTATTGGAATGAAACAAGTAAAAAACATTCGCCGTGACCAATACCGATATGAGGGAGTTAGCGTACTTCACGGTCAAATCGCAGTCACTAGGTCAGCTAGGGAAGCCCATTCAGCATAGGGAGAAAAGCGCCCCGGCCGGCCGAAGATTGCACGAGGGCGAGAGGATTGCATATTTTAGCAACGTGAGTTTTATAATAATTGCTAAGTTCTTTAGAAAGTGTGATTAATAACTTTGATATTTTTCATGATGGGATTTATTTTATGAGCACATGATAAACTTAATTACAAAATAGTCTGCAGACACTGTCCAAAATCTGCGACGTACGACACAGCGTCGCGGTGTTTCTGCCACTGGGTGTAAATGCAATTAGAAATATTACTTGAGATCACATTATAATTTATAAAAGATAAGAATAATACATAGTCAAATAAATGCTCCATTATTTTCTGCAAAAAAATGTTTTTTATGGGATTTTTGACTTGTAGATAAATCTAAACATGAAACTTTTTACAGCAGTATAATACACTATAGAGGGTTTATCTGTAAAGATTTCAGATTTTTATACTTTGTCCCAACAAAGATATAAGATGACAAAGTTTAGAATTTTTTTGAAATTTTCCTATTTTGAAAGTCTGTAACTTTTAAAGGAAGCAAATCTCAGGTGTGAAATTTTTTGTAAATACAGTACATTAAAGTAGCTACACACCCCCCAAAAATAATTTCGAGAATAAATTCCTTTTGGGAATGAAATGCCTCCGAAAATTGAAAATTTGTTATTTTTGAAGTCAAACTTTTAGGTTGATATTTGGTATACAATTCTCCTTAAATGTGTATTGGAGATAATAAAAGCTGTTTCTTCCTGAATAAACTGGTTTTTGTTTCATCAATTTCGGGTTCACCAGTTCTGAGTAATATAAGTTAATGTTTTGTAAAACAAAAATGGCTGCCATCGGAATTCGGAAAAAGGTAAAATTTTAAAATTAATCTTCTTGGACTCTTATCACGTATTAATCCACAAGCAACAAATTGTTTGATTATAAAGTGGTCAAGCAACCAATTATTTTGTTTCTGCATCACTTGACGCAGGATGACCCAAACTCATTCCTGTAATTCCTTTTTTTATAGTTTGTTTTAAGTACATGTCACTAATGATTTTTGCTTTGAAATTCATAATTTAACATGTTCACTATTGTTTTCTGACACTCATACCAAGTATTAGTATACTGAGTTCATGAGTATTCTCTACCATCTAAGATTTTGCATGTAGATGGTAGTAATGTCTTAAATCGATCTAACAGAATTTTCAGTAGGAAAAGGATTGCTTTGTGTGCTTTTGTTTATGAAACCTTTCTATAGCCTGGGAATGGAAGTATATATTTACTCAAATTCATCATTTTTTAAATATCTATGTAGCCCAGTCAATAAATTAGTGTGAAGCTGAGTTTTATCCCATTGATAGACTACTACTATAGGAGCATTTTTAAGTATATCTCCAGAAATCCCCCTAGATCTAAATAATGGAATTTTTATATGAGCTACCCTATATATCTGGCTTCCAAATTTTAAAAGAAAAATTATGCTGTGTCTTGCATATGCGTAGTAAAATATTAGCTACAAGTACTCATATTTCCTGTATATATTTACTTCAAATTTTAATACAATGCTTCACTAAACAGATTATCGCATAGTCTTCAAGTTTTGTGCAATTAGGTTAAAAATTCTGCTTGTTAAGAGAAAAAAAAATTAAAATTTGAGATTAAAAAATACTTCATATCTTCCTGAATATGCATAGTATTTTTACCAAAATGCATGTATGCATTGCACACACACACAAAAAAAATGATGAAAGTCTCAAACCATTATTAGCTTTCTGTGAAAGGGATGAGACCAAATCATTTTCTTCATCATCAATTTCTGGTTGGTCCCCTAAATGCCTTCGTGTAAAAATCTTCACAGTAAAATTTGAGTTCCCACGATTGTATGTGCCACGGTTCTCCACAACTGATTGCAAACCATTGTATCCATATTGACTCCAAATTTTTCATGTTTCACAAATTGTGTAATACTTTTGACCAGTATTGTACAATAATATATCTTAAAATAACCAGATAATTGTTCTTGATGTCTCACATATAGAGTGCAATCTTATAAAATAGTGAAATACTTAGTTTTCTTAACTAAATTTATTTCCTTTCTAACTTTTTTAGCCAAAGCAGAAATTGGTTCATCTTGTATTCTGTGTGATGAACAGGAAGTCAATGCTTATTCTACACACTGATCCCGGTGCTATTTCATTATTGGGTCAAATCTTGCAAGTAATTCGTGAGACCTGAGAAATTACCGTTGTATGGTTTTTATGAAACATCACTACTTCCCCTGAATGCCAAATTATGCTCTGGTAAATATAAAATTCCTGCCATTATTTGTTCACAAACACATTTTAAATGCAGTGTTTCATTTTTAATTATTTTTCATGTTCTTTGTCAATAGTATTTTCCAGTTTGAAATTCTTTTCAAGTTGTAACAATTTCTATGTAGTTTGTAAATGATATTCTGATCTTTCATGACTTTGTAGTTGCGAAGTCCAGTTAAACACAGAGAAGTGGTATGTGAAGAGAATAACTTGCACACATAACACAATGTGGCATCTTTGAGTAGAGTTGCCATTTTCTTTCTTTATGATTCCCATTTAATAGTTTTCTTAAATAATAATTTTTAGAAAAACTACAGTAGACTCTCACTAATCCGACACTGGTTACTCCGACACTCCCACTAGTCAGAAGCACCTCTTGGAACATGTTACTTGGTGATGAAATCATTCTTTCTTATAAAAACTGGAAACCTTCCCCCTTTCAGTACAATGCAGTTTGTATTTGTCTATGTACCCTCTATAGTCTGGACACTCTCTATAATCCGACAGGTGTCCAGTTCCATATGTGTCTGATTAGAGAGTCTACTTTACTGTTATTTTTATCTTTCAGAAAATTGTAGTTTGTAGTACATGTGTCACACCATTCTGTGTGATAACCGTTCTAAGTTTATCAACTATGATTTCAGGCCAAGAACCAGGATCATGGATGTCGACGTTTTTGTCTTCATTTCCCTGTTGAAACTATGATCCCATTCATATTATTCTTAACCTGACACGAACAAAAAAAAAAAAAAACCTCTCTATTTGTAGGTTTCCCTCTGCTTCATAATTTTTCTCCCATTCTTCAGTTTCCTAATAATCCTTTCATTCTTTATGATTTTCTTTTGCATTTCCGTGATTTGATTATTCAGTTGGTTCATTTTCAGTTTTTAAAAAATTTGCAAGGGAGTTCAATGTTTTCTCGAAGTCTCTCTCTCTTTTTCAGTTTATTAGAGCCACACATATACTTCCTTCATCTTTGTCTCTACTAGTCATGTTGAGAAATTGTCTAAAAATAATATTGTTAAAAACATTGAAATAACTTTTTTTAGAAGTACAATTATAACAAACTAAAATGAAATATATTATTCAGTTAAATTTAATGATATATTACAATGAACACTTGTCTTCCCTTTAAATATGAGTATTTTTTTTTTATTTTCACACCTCAAAATAAAATCGTATGCTGTATGATCAGTTGTTTCAATGCAAGCATAATGAAACACATTTTTTTTTGTTTTTTTCACTGTGGTGGACCCTAACTATCTGCAAACATAGTGAGATTCAAAGTGCTAAACTCTGACTTTGATTGGCTGTCATGAAATGTGCATAAATTGAATGATAATATTCAAATGTATGTATATTTGGATTAACAAGAAACAAAAAAAAAAAAAAAAAATTTTTCATTTTTCAAAATCTTGCTGTGTCGCCCCCCCCTCAGGCTGGCCCTGCCGACACCATTCATGGATAAATATCCTTTCCCTTGTTTAACCTTTTTATCAACTTCTATATAAGATGTCATAAATAAATTTTTCATGGCAAAAATTGTGAGTAGCTCCAGAATCAAAAATAATGGTTTTACTGTCGTTGAAATCTTCCTCAGAAATTTTCATGCACCATTCACTTGAAAAATTGGACTTACTCCCTGGACCACAAGGGAATAATTTTATAATTTGAGAATGGCTGGCATTTTGAACATGGCTTGTTGCCTATTATATAGATATAATTAACGCATGATGAAAAAGCACTGAAAATGCTTTGTTTTCACGGTTTACATCTTGCTATCTTCCATCTTCAGCTAATAAAGCTTGGTTGACTTGATTTGAAATAAATTTGTTGTTACTTAATTGATACAGTCGTCGAACAATTAAATTACAACAAAATTATTCGTTCTTTTTAATCTGATCATATTGTAAGCCAGATATTTAGCTTCTAGTTCGTATTTTACATTATTTAGCTGCCTCACAAAATCTTAAAGTCTGGTTAAATAAATCACAATGGTTTTATCGTTACCTAGAAAAACTCCGGAAATAGTCATCCATTTTGACGACGGCTCAAAGTTTCCCTACGAGATTTTCCATGCTTTTGATGGATCCTTCTCATTCATAATCAGTCACTTAAAGGACGAATCACGAGCTCTGTAAATAGTAGAAATAGCTTTGTGTTTCTGTCCTTTAAAATCGTCTTAGCACCCTATCGCATGGAACTACTGCTCAGCAATGGATTCCGAGACTACCACTTTTGGACGATTTTACACCGTAAAGGGGTGTCAAGCAATGAGTCATGTGAACCCATTTCTGGAGTTCTTTGTTCGATCACTCTCAGTAAAATGTAAACATCACCTTCCATTCTTCACTCAAAACTTTCACTTAATTACAATTAGAGATGTAATGAATAGTGATTTGGACGAATAGCCGGATACCGAATATTCGGCCAAATTTCAGGCCGAATACTTACTCTTTAAAAGCATTTCACTTTTCATTCTAAATAAAATAGTTCTCAAATTTTAACCTAACAAAATTGAAGATTAATAAAATTAATTTTTTAAATTATTATTTTCATATTTAAAAAAAAAAAGATGTCATGTTTAATTTGTAATTTCTTAACAGAAATAAAAAAGTCATCACCGAGAACTTGACAATGACAAACACAGAAGAAAATTCAATGGATAAATTAAAATTACTAAAAGTAAATTTCTCTTTTGATAAAGAACTTTTAATAGCTAGGACAGAGAGTCCATTTAATTGGTGGGGGATAAATGCGGAAAAATTTCCTAGACTTGCAAATTTATCAAGAAAATATCTTTCAGCTCCTGCAAGAACTGAATGCCACTCCATGCCCCCGTGCCTGATGCCATTGCGGCAACCAAACCGGTTGGATGGACATGGGACAATCCTGCAAGCACAGCATATAGTGAGCATTTCTTTTTTGAAACTGGTAATACATATGAAACCAAATGGAATAGACTTTTATCCTGAAAACGCTCAAAAATTATTATTCTTGCATCATAATTTCAGGCTTTACAATTATAAATAATTTGTAACATTTATAAATAAACTTGTCTATCTACCGTGCAACTTAAAATTAAGTAACTAACTGTTAGGAGATTTTTTTTTATAGTAAGTATACTGAAATTTAATTTTAAAATATTCTGTTGAATATATTTAAATGCTCATTTTTAAAAAAAAATTATTATTATGAAATTTATTTGGTTAAATATCTGTTCGGTATTCGGCCAGTCCTAATATTCGGCAAAAGAGTTGGATACTGAATACATGCCAAATATTTGTTACATCCCTAATTAGAATGGAGAATTATTTTGAAATGACTAAAGTAATAAAAGCACTTCACATATCCTGGGTCTGCTGAGAGTAGATGGATAATAAGGCTTCTGGGACACCGGGATCCGGGATCATCTACTCCCTCCCGACTTCCCCCACCCGACTTCCAGCCAAGTTAAGATAAGGAATTTGCTTGAACTTTAACTCCTCTTAAATTAGATAAGAAGGATGATAAGGAATTTATTTTTATTTTCGGACTTTGAAAATTTTTGAGGGATTTTTCTCGGCTTATTTCTTTTACAAAAGTTTGATTTTAGTGGTTAGATTTTTTTTTCCACAACGTCCTTTCACAGATTTACATCAATTCAATCATAACTTATCATGCGTGCATTAAAATAAAATATTTAAATATAAAATAAACATAATAATTTGATACTTACAATCCTAATTTCATTTTTTTTCTGTTTTTAGAGACTTTGAATTTTCTCAGCTTTTGAACAGAATTTCATCAATTAGAGTTAAACTTTCAATCTTATTCTATTTTTCGGCATGCTCATTTTTCTTTTTTTGTTATCGAATAACGTTTTTCATTTGTTTTCAGGAAAATTTCAAAACTTGTGCATTTTCTGTTCTTAAATAACAAAAAGTTTACTTAGTCGCTAATTCTCATAAAATCTGTTTCTTAATTAAATCAGTTTTATAAGAATAATTCTTCGAATGATCCAACTTGGATTTATTTTTCTTTCATCATTCAACTTTCCTCTTTGCTTCAAGCTTATTTTCCCACTAACAAACACAATTTTAGAATATTCTAACAATAACATACCAAGAGCACTAAAAATCACTTAGTTTGAATAAGTTAACTTAAAATTCCGTTTTCAACTGTTTCAGGAATATCAAAACGTTAAACTCTCTTAAAGTTAAATGGAACATCGACGAAATAGCTTCATTATTATTAACCATTAAAGATCACTTCTTTTCTGTTGAACATATAACTTATCTATAAAGACATTGCAATTTACTTCGAATGACGCTAAAAAGGTTACATTGAAAGTCACAAATGCATTGATTCATCGCAAATCATTTTATCTTAAAAATTTAGGTGTTCTGCTTTTACGAACTTATTTTGACTTTCTTCTTAATTCCTTATTTCTTTTAATCTTATATTATTTCACAAACTATTTATTCGATTTCATTACTTATATGTATTTTCTCTAACTAATTTTTCTTACATGACTGAAATTCATTTTCGATTTTTTAAAACACATTTCTTCGAATGATGAAAATGATCATATAATATTCTATCAATGACATAGAAAAATAAAAATCTCTTTGGTTTGAATAAATTAATGAAACTCATGTTTTACATTCTAATTCCTTTTCACATTGATTAAATAAATAAATTTAATCTCAACAATTTTAACCACCAAAGAACTTTTTTCTGCATGCGTGAAGACTGTGTGTGTGTGATTTACTTTGAATAACGATAAAAGAGTTGCCACGTTTGTGTGTGTGCTTGCTTCTATTTGCGACAGATTATCTTTGAGAATATTCCACACAGATAATTCTAATCATTGCTTACTCTGTGTCAATCCTACATGAATCTTATAGTTTCAAATTCACTCTACTTTTGAAAATATATTTCTTCAACTGATGAAAATGATCAAAGAATATTCTATCAATGGCATAGAAAAATAAAAATCTCTTAGGTTTGAATAAATTAATGAAATGAAACTCATGTTTTACATTCTAATTCCTTTTTCACATAGATCAAATAAATTTAGTCTCGACAATTTTAACCACCAAAGAACTTTTTTTTTCTACATGCATGTTTTTAATTCACGAAGACTCTGTGCGTGTGTGTTTGTGCATGTGTGTGTGTTTGTGCGTGCATGTGTGCGTGTGTGTTTGTGAATGCATGTGTGCGTGTGTGTGTGTTTGTGCATGCATGTGCGTGTTTGTGCATGCATGTGCGCATTTAATTCACGAAGTGTGTGTGTGTTTGCATGTGTGCATGCATGTGTGTTTGTGCATGTGCGCATTTAATTCATGAAGTGTGTGCGTGCATGTGTGTTTCTGCGTGCGTGTGTGAGATTTATTTCGAATAACGATAAAAGATTTGCCACGTCTGTGTTTGCTTCAAATTCACTCTACTTTCGAAAATACTTTTTCAATGACGAATGCAATTATTAACAAAATATAATGCCTGATTCTCCTGGATTCAAACTTCCAAAAAAAAAAAATCTTCATCACAAGATGTTATGCTTCATGATTATAACAATCTAGCTATGAAGACCTACGCAGTTAGTATTAAATTTGTTTTATCATATTTCCTTTAAGATTAAAAGATCATGTTAAATCTTACATTCATGACTAATTTGGACACGTCATAGATGAACCATGGCATGCTTATTTCTAGAATATTTAACTATGACTATCATCTTGCATTGATAATTCTAATCACGCATTCTTTTTCAACTATCGTACATAGAAAAATCTCTTTATCTTAAATTTCAGTCTATTAATTGATATGTTTATCTTTATGTGTCACTTGATAGCTTCTTAGCACTTCGAGAATATTCTTATGCCGATTAAAGGCATGAGTTTGTTTTTTTCTGTCTCCCTTTCACCCAATCACATTCGCAAATGATTAAGTTCTCACACAAGTTCAACCAATAATGTTACTTTATCCTTTTATCAATTTTTTAGAGTTTCCTTATAAATTTCGAACTTTCCTTCATGAATTCCTTCTACTTTGATTTTTACCATTCTACTGTGTTTCCCGACTTTCTCTTCATCATGAAACGTGCATCATCTGAATCCACTTCTTCAGCGACTGCTGCGAAGAAACTCAACATTTAACAACACTGATGGCTTTACTGCAGACTCTATTCCTCAACACCATTATCACCTCGGTGAGAACAACTATGCTGTGGTCAGTGATTTCGGGAATGTTTTAAATGTGCACATTCGAAAGTTCAAAACGAATGAAAACGGCAGAATCTTCCCAACCAAAAACGGTGTTAGTTTTTCACCTTACGTGTGGGAATCACTTGTTACCGAAATGGACAATTCATCTTTACCATCAGAGACTGGAAAAGTGCTAATCGTCAGAGACACATTGTTTCTAACCAGCGCATGGATCGAAAATATTCCCTGTGTCTCGCTTCAGCGATATGTCACAAAACAAGACTTTTTGAGACAGTTTCTCCCATCTGTGTGCCTACTCACCGAAACTGAATGGAACCAACTTCAGTGCATTAGGAAAAAGATCAGCGAAAGCTGTAAGTCACTGATGGTTAATAATTTTTTGAAAAAGAAAATTCTTTTGGAAGTGTCTTCACGGTCTCCACTCACCAATTTACAAATGGAGCTAAGCGATGTTGAAATGGTGCTATCGATGTCCCTAACAGAACTTTTAGCGGACATTATAAAGAGCCGAATCAAGGAGGTGATGGTTTGCAATGGTTGCATTGAGAGTCAGGCGAATCAGCTTGGTCACGAATGCGTGACCACGAACTTTGAATCCAGACATAGTCTTTACGGAGACTTAGCCATCCTATCGATAGACATTGAACTTTTAGTGAAAGAATTTGTTGAGAAAATTATGCAAATGCTTAATTATATTAATGAGACCTTTTTAAATAATCTGAACATTATTCTACTTGTGATAAATGCCTGTGATATGTATATAGGTTCTGACATCATGCCTCATAGAATGTTTTAAATAAAAGTTATTTTATTTGTGTTTATATTAATATGTTTTTGCATGCTTGCTATTTTCAAAATGTTTTAACCCTTAAAAGGATTATAATTCTATTTAATATACTGTTTATTTATATTTTACTTTAACTTAACTACTCGAATTTATAGAGAAGCAATCATATTAAAAATTTCTAAAGTTTGAATAAGTTTCTCCAACATAATGAAATTTGCTGAAACTAAACTTGAAATTTCGATTTTCTATCAGTTTCAGAAATAACAAAACGTGTTATTATTTTAAAGTTGGTTGCCTTTAAAGAAAAATGTTTCAAGCTTAAAACTGTTGATTTTATTTCAACAAACAAATGTCTTGATTGAATATTTTCTCACTCATGCCTTAATTCACTTAGCATAAAAATATATTCTTTTGAATATATATATATATATAAATTTCTTTATATTAATAAAATTCAATAAGTTTCTTTGAAACAAAGAAAACTTTGATGTGAGTGAATCTGAAAAAAAAATGTTTCTTTCTTCTTGTCTTTAAGGACGATTATAGAGAAAAGAAGTTGCCTTGAATTTTCAAAGGTTACTTCTTTTTCTGAACTATTTTAAAGTTGATGACTTTAAGTGAAAAATTGTTAGAGAAACAGACTTAATTTTAAAGCTTGAATTATTTTCTCCAGATTAAAAAGCATTTGTTAAAAGTGTTGACATTATTTTAACAATAGCACTTTAATAATTTTTTTTAAAAATTTCAACTTGTGATTGAATTCACCTAATAAATTTTCAACGTTTAATTTATCAACATGTTGTCTATCAATTAATAGTTTTATTATAAAGTAATTGTTTAAAAGTTTTATTATAACTATTAACATCTACTTAAAGAATTTCAATATCTGATTTAAAGAGAAATCTGAACTTTCCACTTTTTAAAAACTATTAAAATTTTATTTTTACTTGTGATAGAAATAACTGAAACTTTTAATCATTCTAATACTAATTATAATAATAATAAAATACAAATAAAAATAACAATTTAACATGAAAAATATATTTATTTATTTACTCTGATGATGATGATGATAATAATAATACATAATTAGTCTCGATGTAAACGTTTACATAGTGGAATTGAATAGTCACGTTCCATCTCATCTAAGCTTTGCTGTAAAGAAGACCAAACTCGGCGAAAGGTAAGACTTATACGAGGTTCTTTCACACAAGGCTGAGGGGGGATAGCATGAGTCCATTCTTTTTGATCGTGCATTAGCAAGAGGGATCCTGCTTCCAACGCTTGTCGCACTGATTTACATCCCTTTTTGGAGAAGATCATGTCACGGCAGGCTCCAAAGCTGAGTGTTGCGATGTCCACGGACTGGTCTAGGGAAGGTTCATCGTCTTTATGCGCATCGATCTTTGCTTGACCACTTTCATAGAAATTGAGTAGTACAAAATTATACTCAAATCCAGTTTTCTTCTCCACGTCAGATTTTATTTTCCACAAAGTACTGTTCCAGGGTAGTGGTAGTTCACAGTGACTAGAATATTCATACTCAATGTCCATGTTGCCATAACTGCATGATTTCCTTAGGGGTCTATAGGATTTATCCCAGACTTTGATGATTGGTTGTTTGAAGGGGCACTTTGAAAGTTTTGTGAACATTTCATTACATTCCTCTTGCGAGTAGAAATTAGGTATATAAGTTATATTAGGTGAAGACATTGCGAAAAACTTGTCGAATTGACTGACCGATTTTGACGTTTCATTATAAATCCTATAGACCCCTAACGAAATCATGCAGTTACGGCAACATGGACATTGAGTATGAATATTCTGGTCACTGCGAACTACCACTACCCTGGAAATAGTACTTTCTAGGAAAATAAATCTGACGCGGAGAAGAAAACTGGATTTGAGTATAATTTTGTACTAATTATATTTTCTAAAGTGAAAGTGGTCAAGCAAAAAGATCAGTGTATAAGACGATGAACCTTCCCCAGACCCAGTCCGTGAGACGAACACTCCAGCTTTGTTTGCTGACATGATCCTTTCTCCAACAAAGGACAACCAGTGCATACGCGAAGTAGGATCCTCTCTTGCTAATGCACAATCAAAAGAATGGATCTAGTGCTATCCCCCCCTCAGCTCTTGTGAAAGAAACCGAGTTCACCCGCCGAGTTTACCTTTACAGCAAAGCAGATGAGATGGAACGTGACTATTCAATTCCACTATGTAAACGCTACGCTTTAGACCACTATGTATTACATATCATCATCATCATCATAAATAAATATATTTTTCTATGTTAAATTGTTACTATTTGTATTTTATTATTATTATAATTAGTATTAGAATGATTAAAAGCTCTTAAAGCATTACCACAAGTAGAAATAAAATTTAATAATGAAAAGTGGAAAGTTCAGATTTCTTTAAATCTCAGATATTGAAATTCTTGGGTAGATGTTAAGGAGAAGTTATATTGCAAAACCTTTAAACAATTCTACTTTTGGTAATAAAACTAATACAGACACCATGCTGATAAATTAAACGTTGAAAATTTCTATTAGGTGATTTTCAATCACAAGAAATTTTTAAAAAATTATTTAAAGTGCCACATAAAAATAATGTCAAACACTTTTAACAAATGCTTTTTTAATCTTGAGAAAATAATTCAAGCTTTAAAATTAAGTCTGTTTTCAATGAATTTTTCACTTTAAAATACTAACTTGGCTTAGTTCAGAAAAGAAGTAACCTTGAAAATTCAAGGCAACTTTTCTCCTATAATCGTCCTAAATGTTAAGAGAAACATTTTTTTTCAGATTCACTCACATCAAAGCTTCTTTGTTCTTAAAAGAAATCCTATTGAATTTATTAATATAAAGAAATTTATATATATATATATATCTAAAGAATATATTTTATGCTATGTAATTTTAAGGAAGAGTGAGAAAATATTCAATCAAGATGGCTTTGTTGAAATAAACTAACAGTTTTAAGTTTGAAACATTTTTCTTTAAAGGCAACCAACGGCACACAACATCGTTTTGTTATTTCTGAAACTGATAGAAACGAAATTTTCAAGTGCTAAGAAACTATCAAGTGACACATAAAGATAAATACATATCAATTAAAAGACTGAAATTAAGAGCAAAGTGAGATTTTTCATGTGTCATAGTTGAAAAGAATGCGGATTAGAATTATCAATGCAAGATGATACAGTCAGAGTAAATATTCTTAGAAATAGTACATTACGGTTCATCTGGGCGACATGTCCAAATTTAGCTACGAAATGTAAGATTTAAGGTTGATCTTTTAATCTTAAAGGAAATATGGATAAAACAAATTTAATACTAATCATGTAGGTCTTCAGAAGCATCAAGTTATAATCATGAAGCATATGACTAGTAATGAAGATTTTTTTTAAAGTTCAACTAGGAGAATCAAGCATTATATATTTTGTTAATAATTGTATCATATTGGAAAAATATTTCGGTGAGAGAATTTAGCAAACAGACGCGGCAACTCTTTTATCGCATTCAAATAAATCTCATACACACGCGACGACGCATTTAACAATACGGCACCATACCATTTAATATCTCTACATGAATTAAACGCGATTACGCATTAAAATCATCACATTACGTACGCACACGCGAAACACATTACTTCTGTGAATCGAAATAAGCAATACGTATGCACACAAACAGACACATGCTGCTTGCATAGTTAATATCATTACGTATTTTAACATTATACGACAGATGCATCAAACACAATACGCAATGCCCCACACAGGCATAGAGTCTTCTTCGTGACTCAAACATGTAGAAAAAAAAAATCTTTGGTGGTTAAATTGTCGAGACCTTAAATTCGACGATCGAGTAAAAGAACCTGAATTGCAAAACATGAGTCGCACAATACAGCCATTAATACGTACAAATCATCATCACAGCCTCCGAATTAAACACAATATGCAGGAAAAAGTTCGGTGGTGGGCGGTTAAAACGACAGACGCAAATTTATTCTGATATATGTAAAAAGCGAATTAGGAATGGTAAAAAAACATGAGTTCTCATATTTCAAACACAATACGCATCAAACACAACACATGCTAATCTCCACATAGAGTCTTCGTGGAATAAATTACGAGAAAACAAGCTGGTGGTTAAATTTTGTCAGACCAACATTGATCTAGGTGGAAAGGGAATTAGAATGTAAACATGAGTTTCATTTCATTAATTAACTAAACCCAAGAGATTTTATTTTTCTGCTAATAGAGAATATTTTGATCAAGCTATCATTGGAAGAAATGAGACAAAGTAGAGAATTTAAATTAAGATTCATGTAGGATTGACAGAGTAAGTAAATGATTAGAATCATCTGTGGAATATTCTTGAAAGCATAATCGGTTTTAAATAGAAGCAAGCACACACAAACGCGGGCAACTCTTTATCATGATTCAAGCAACTACACAGTCTTCAAATGTATGCAAAGAAAAGTTCTTGGTGGTTAAAATTGCTGAGATTAAATTTATTTATTTGATCAATGAAAAGAATTAGAATGTAAAATATGAGTTTCTGCTTTAATTTATTCAAACCAAAGAGATTTTATTTTCTGTATTGAGGAATATTCTGATCGCTTTCATCATCTTCAGAATGTGTTTTAAAAAACGAAAATGAATTTCAGCCATGTAAGAAAAATTAGTTAGAAAAATATACATAAGTAATGAAATGAATAAATAGTCAGGAAGAATATAGATTAAAAGAAATTAAGGAATTGTTTAAAGAAAAGTCAAAATAAGTTCTGTAAAGCAGAAAATCACTCAAATTTTTTTTGGCATCGAAAAGAAAACAAGATATGTTTAATCAGTTAATAGGCGAAATTTTAGATTAGTGGGAATGTTTTATATAGTTTGTGAATTAAGCATGATGAATGATCCCAAATTTTAAGATAAATGACGGGCATGAATTTATTTGTGACTTTCAATAACCCTTTTTGAAGGTTATTCAAAGTAAATTCGTAAAATGTTCTTTATAGATAAGCGAAAGAGAACCAACAGAAAAGAAGTGGATCTAATGGTTAATAATAATGAAGCTATTCTTGCTGATGTTCCATTTAACTTAAGAGTTTAACGCCTTTGATATTCCTTGAACAGTTGAAAACGGGAATTTCTAAGCTTAACTTATTCAATCATGGATTTTTAGTGCTCTTGTATGTTATTATAGAATATTCAAAACCAGTTTTATAGTGGAAAAAAAAGCTTGAAGCTAAAGAGGAGATGAATTGATGAAAGAAAATAAATCCAAGTTGGATCATTCGAAGAATTATTCTTATAAAACTGATTTAATTAAGAAAACAGATTTATGAGAATTAGCGACTGGCAAATTTTTTGTTATTTAAGATTAGAAAATGTACAAGTTTTGAAATTTTCCTGAAAACAAATGGAAAATGTTATCTAGATAACGAAAAGAAAATGATATGCCGAAAAATAGAATAAGATTGAAAGTTTAAATTTGTTTGATGAAATTGTTCAAAAGCTGAGAAAATTCAAAGTCTTAAAAAAAACATGAAAAAAAATGAAATTAGATTTGTAAGTATCAAATTATTATGTTTATTTTATATTTAAATATTTTATTTAATGCATGGTCACGATAAGTTATGATTAATGATAAAATTCCGTAGGCACGCGGAAAAAAAAAATCTAACCACTAAAATCTAAACTTTAAAAAAGAAATAATGAAAAATCAAAATTTTCAAAACCAAAAATAAAAATAAATTCATCATCCTTCTTAACTAATTTAAGAGGAGCAAAGTTCAAGCAAATTCCCTTATCTTAATCTCTGGCTGGAAGTTGAGGAGAAGATCCTGAGTCCCAGAAGCCTTTATTATCCATCTACTGCTGAGACTGTATAATCTTGGGCCACAACCATGTGGAACCATTTGGTAGGAATGCAGAAAAGCAGAGGGGTTAATATGAAAAATATCTAAACTTTATTGTGACACAGATCAGAATAAGAAACCATGCTTATATATAAAATGTGGGTCAGCCAGTACTTCCTACATTGCCTTTGATGTTTGTGAATATGCTTCACAATTACATAATGCGTATCCTTTCGGGGCCTTTTAACTATCCTGTGTGTGGCAGTATTCAATATTACTTGCTATAGATCTGTTTTTAATCTTTTGAATGTGTTTATAGTTGGGTGAGTGTAAAATCGCATTACTTATTTAATGTTACGAGATGAGAAGTTGCATTGTGAGAGACCTCGAGCCGAATGGGTACAATTCCGAAGTGTGCCTACTTTGAGAAAGGCTACAGAGTTTGCCATCTTTCTGACAAGTGTTACAGACGCACAAGGAGATCCCTCAGACGCAGCATACCTACTCATCTTGGATTTGAAACGCAAATTAAAGTGGGATAGCAGAGATAGTGATGGGATGAAAAACTAGTAAAGTAACAATATATTGTTTACTCTTTTCAAAAAAATAATAAAAAAGTTAATATATTTGTGAGAACTTTAAATATAAAACATAGTATGGTAAAATAAAAACGAAAAATTGCTACTACAAAAATTAGTTAATTCAGTACATTGAAATATGGATAAAAGGCCGAGTACAACTTTTTTTTAAAGTGATACTAAATTACTTGTATAGAAGTTCAAAATGTCTACATGGTAAACCAAACCATTTGAAGTAAGACTTGCCCCAGGCTTCTTTAAGACTAAAAAATTATATATTGTTGAGTTAATGATAAAAAGGATGAAAATATATACTCAATTGGCTAATGTTTTCATATTATCCATAAAAAAGCCAATTTGCTTTAATAATTTTTGGTGCTAAGGAACTTATAAGTTTACTGTAGTGCATTTGACATGTTTGGTTTAAATGGAGTACCAGGTCTATCTCCTCCTGATAAGGCTACTCTAAAAAGGTTTGTTACTGTCTAGAGGAACCTATTTCCTTAGTCTGAGAAAAATGCAAAGAATAAAGAGGGAAAAAAGAGAAACTAATCAACTTTAGAGCATAAAAAAGAAATTACCGAGGCTCTAAGATAGAGCTGCTGTAAGTGAAGGGATAGTTTCTTTGATTCCGTAGCTCATGATTGAATGAGCTGAGAGATAAAGGTTCACGATCGGGTAGTAGAAGATTTGAAGGAAGTCTTTGCGAGAAAGTTGTAAGCAATATGCACAACAAACTAATCAATCAAAGAAAGACCTGTGGTTGGATAACGCATTAAAAGGAGAAGGTAGAAACTTCGTAAATATATTCAGAATATTCACCCCTTCTGCAAAACATTGAGAATACTAGCCTGGGTTCAAAAATAAAAACTCATATGGGGAGACCTAAAATTGAAGGAAATGGTATGTGAAAAGTATGGTAAAAAAATTTAGATTAGAATTGAGAGACTGGAGAGAAAGTTCTGGATTACAGTACCTAAAGGTAAGGTAGGTGTAGGTAATAATATTGTTTGTATAGTGAATTTTAGGAACCATTTTAAAACACACTCTTAGTAATATTGAAAAGATACGAAGAGAAGCTTTAAAAGTTTCGGAGAGGAAGCTTATTAGTAATGAGGATGGGTTTGAATTCAAAGAATATTACTCAATCATGCATTTCACACTATTGCAAGGTACTGAAAATTCCTCATACAAACAAAGTGTATTGTTCAAGAAGTTAAAGTGAGGAAAATTTCAAAACCGTGGGGAAACAGAGATGTTGTAAATTAATACAGATACATATAATAAAGAACCAAAAAGGGCGCCATTTGGACATAAATACCATTAATAATTTAAAGATAGAATTTCTAGTAATGTCAAGATGAATCTAAGCAGAACAATTTCATAGAAATGAGATGTCTCATCGAAGATGAAGATAATAATGGTGTAAAAAAGATGCACATCAATGTCAAAGATGCTAGTAACGACATATTTAGAATTCTAAACTATTTACAGTATGAATTTAGCTTTATGATGAATTGATGATGCTTATCAAACCATTTGACACATTCCTCATCAGTTGATTAGATTACATGTATCAAATAGACTTGTCATAGTGCTTTTGCTCAATTTAGAGAATCTTTATAAAGATAAATATCCTTCCATTATCATTAGCGCTGGGAGATTCTGAAGTTGATAAGTTTTAAAATATTGTTCTGTCGCCACAAAAAAAAAAAGTCTCTCCGTGTCAAAATTGAAAGTGTAGATAAATATTATACAGATAATGATATTAGTTATGCTAGATTATTCATTAAAGAGAAAGAAAACAAGTTTTTTCATGAATAATTACTTTTGATAGTTTTGTTAAACATTTACTTTAAATCAGATACTGTCAAATAATATAGAATATCTTATTATATATAACAATTCAGCCTCTGATTTATGAGAAAGGGAAACTAAAGCAAAAGCCGACCAGAAGTTTTATCCTTTTAAATTTGATAGCATGAATATAGAAGACTGTGGAGATTTTAAAAGACTTTTGTTTACAAACTCTAAAATAAAGGGCGTACTTTATCAGTTTCTTTTCGCAAAATGATATGAGGGAAGAACTTAAAGGTTAGAATTTTTTTCGTCATGATGCGAAGGAACTAAACGAAGAGAAACCTTTTCCTCCAGAATTTGAAAGAGTCAAAGGAAGCATTTTTAGATAATGAGTATTTGCAGTTAATCAACCACAGAGAAGAGTGAACAGCATTGTTAAAGATGAAATAAGTAGTAGCGAAAGACGATTATATAGAATTACAGTGCTGTATTATGTAATTTAATCAAGCTCAAAATGCATAAAAAGCATGGAAAATGATATATCTGAAATTATGTATATAGTTTCAGTTATTAATGTCTTTCTTTGGCATGATATGTTCTTGAATACAATATGCTTTTCCAGAACTTTAGTTGGAAAAAGCTGTGATGATATTCAATGGTATTACACTAATTATAAAAAAATCGTATACTTAATGTGAAAAGGCTTTAATGCAGATAGCAATATTGGAAGAGTAGTCATGATTCTCCAGAAAACCCCAGGAAAAGAAAGAACAAGTTTTCTATTATTAGACATTTTACTGTTTTTCATTTGAGGAATAGGGAAAGATACAAGAATATAAGATATTATATTATCTATACTAATGGAGGTCTTGATCTTACGGAAGCAAGAGATTTAAAAGGGCAGTCAAAGGATTTATCCTTTAAAACTTTGGCAAAATAGATTTCAGCAATAATGTAACCGAACCGAAGTACATCA